>KQ996497.1:70080-93142 GCA_001598015.1 Dorcoceras hygrometricum | reverse complement strand
TGTTCTGTAAAGTACCGACAGGGGAACAGTACTTGTGTCCTTTTCTTTTGCAGGCTTCTTGTCGTTTTCGCCATTTGAATTGAGCTCAGCAGTTGACATCCAGCTTTGATAACTCTTCGTAAGTTGTCAACTGCTTCGCTGCTGATTCATGTCTACTACTGCTGAATTCTATCATTGCGACTGGATCTTTGCGCTACTGCTGATTATCTTGCGACTGGATTCAACGCAAAGAGCATCTGCTGAATCGCAAGGGCAAAACGCTGTCGTATCAACTTATGTAAACGACATCGTTTTGCTATTGCTATCTCCAAATATCATCTGCTGGTGAACAGTAGCTTGCAACTGGATTTCCTCCTCTACGATGTCGCTTCTCTCTTGCGTCTGGATGTACAAGCTACCTGCTGGTATCTTGCGACTGCTGGACTCAAACCATCTGCTGATTGTGATGACGTCATCAACGCTAAACCATCTGCTGATTCTTCAGCACGACATCGCTTCATCCCTTTCACTTCTCTTCTCATCTGCTGATAGCTTCCTGCTGATCGCTGTAGCTTCCTGCTGAATGATGACGTCACTGCTAATGTCATCTACGCTTAGCGCTCCAACTGCTTTCTTCATCTGCTGATCTCTAACCATCTGCTGATTCTTGTCGTTCTTCACTGTTACGCTTGCTGTTGTCAGCTTCTTGATCAACATAGCTCATCAGCTGTCAATGGCTTCTTGAATAGCGACTGTCAACAGATTCGTCAACAGTACTTATAATCGCGACTGCTAACAGATTCGTCAACAGTACTTATAAATGGCAACTGCCGACAGCTTCGTGAATAGCAACTGACAACAGCTTCGTCAACAGTAACTTGCGACTCTCTTCTCATCTGCTGATTGTGATGACGTCATCCTTGCTGCTCACAGCTATCTCCATTATATGTGATGACGTCATCACTGCTGTTACCAGCTCTTGTTAGCGCTCCAGCTGGTTCAAGCTCTCTAAGCAATAATCACATCTGCTGGTCTGAATTGGCCTCCGCCAGATTACGAACAACTGATTCAACTTTGGACGTCTCCATTGCTAATCCAGCTGTCGTCTAAATGAATGCACCAAACCAACTGTTGAACTTTAACTAGAACCATCGGCTGGACAGATTCTTCGACTGTTCATCATCTTCTTCGATAGCTAGAATCTGTACACTCAAGTAGAATTGTTAGATCAGGATCTGTCAAAACAGATCCATCACCCATAGGGGTCAATTGTGTCACACATTATTTTTCATAACTCAAAATTTACACTTAACCTAGCCTCTACAACACACACCAACCATCCCTCTCCTTTCCCCATAGCACAATTTTCGAAATTCCTCCATCCATTGGTGAATTTTGGTGATCCAAAGCCGGCGGTGCCCCGATCTCGCATCTACAACGTCGGTAACTTGCAGATCTCTACTCCAACCAAACCAGGCATGTGATATCAACTTATTTTCTCACCATTTAAACTGTATTAATCTGTTTTTAAGGAACTTTTGTGTGAATTGTATGCAATATGTTTAGATCTACACTTCATGATTTGATCTCATGCATATGCCACACGATTTCTAACATGTTTTTGTTCTTCCTCATTAGGCTTTGGTCGGGCGATTTCCAGGGGTTGTTGCTCGGTTCTAGAGGTTCCTAGTGGGATCATGGTGGTCCAAGTTGAGGTAGGAGGGTGGCTAGGTGGATCGTTAGATCTAGGCTCACGTGAAGAGGCGAGGGTGGCGCATCGTGCAACCGTGACGTTGTGTTCCCTTCCCTCGATCCGTTCTCCCTCGTGGGCCCATGGTTTGGACCAGGGCTGGTCTTGTTAGGACCGGCTGGACTTAGGGGCGGTCCAGCCGGTGGGGCTCCGGCCATGGTAGCCTGAGTGTAGAGTACGAACGCTGGAATTCGCGGGTGGTAGCTGGGGGCGACGACGTGCATGGCTTGGTTTTTTGGTGAATTGGTTCGGTCTAAGTGAACCGGATTTGGTTGGTTCGATTGGACTGGATCGATTCTTCGAGTCTTGAGTCAAATGTTTTAAAATCGGTCCAAGTTATTTTAATTATGGACCTGTTATTTTTTAATTGTAAGTCAAAGGTCCAATTTTAAAGAAAATAGCAGATGTTTTAAAATTGAGTCAAACTTTTAAATAATTAGAGTTAAGTTTATTTTTGAATTTTAAGTCAAAATTGGCTTTGGAATTTTATTAAGTCAAAATTGATTTCTTGGATTTTAAATTTGTCAAAATCGGTCTTTTGGTCAAAATCGGCTATTGGGGTCAAAATTGATTTAAATTGATTTTAAAGTCAAAATTGATTTTAAATAAGTCAAATTTGATTTTAAATAAGTCAAAATTGAATTAAAAGTAGACAAGATTTCAAGAATGAACATTCGATTCATTGACTAAGTTAAGAGTGATGCTAGTCCAGTTGTAGTGGGCCGGGCTCCTGAACCAATCCTTGATCGAAGTAGAAAATGTAAAAGCCCGTAAATGTATATTTAATTATATATGTAGTATGCTATGTACGTAAATGTTTTAAAGGAAATGATCAAATATGCATTAACGAGCTAAGCTTTTAAACTTGCATAATTTTACGAAATGCATGCATCATGAATGTTTTATTAATGTCAAAGGCATGTTCTTTTAAAAGTCAAAACCCGAGGGATTGAATGATTTGTGACAAATTATGATGAGGGGATACGGGATACCGGGCTCGTTGAACTTCTGTTAATGTATTAAGAGCTTATGGATCCATGTGTTGATATCATGGTGCAGTGGCAACATAGAGATGTGACATATTGGGATCCCGACTCGAGGTCGGGTGAACCACAACCGTTGCGTACGTTGGTTTTTAGATTGATCAATCGACTATGGTCACACTTCAGGATACGACTCATATGTTTTTTATGTTATGCTATGTCATGCCTTATATTTGTTATATATTATGTTATGATATGAAATGTATGAAGAAATGTTTTAAGAACATGCACGCATTCATGTTTTAACGTACTTTATTACAAGTATGTGCTTGCATGCATTTTTATTAGTATGTACCTTGTTATGATATACGACAGAGCATGCTGAGTATCTCCTCTCACTAGGTTTAAATGGTGCAGGTGATGATCCTGCTGAGTCTAGATTAGTTGACGCGTCGTCGTTTTGAGTAATTTTTGCGTAACCAGCTGCTGATGGGTTTTGAAGGGAATTCGACAACCAGCATCTGGTTCTTTGCAAGAGATATTGTTGCCTGCTGGTAAAACGCTGCGGCGTCGTTTCGTTTAGTTGGAACGGTGTCGTTTTGAGATTGTAATTTCGAATACAACATTTGATTTCTTCTGCTGAGTTTAACGAGAGGAAAAGAAGGCACCTGCTCATAGACTTCTGCTGATCTCCTTGATTGATTTTAGCGATCAGCAGGCGAGGATTTGAGAGGATTAATCCAATCGTAGGATTTCTTATATGACAACCAGAACGGCGACTGATAACAGTTGAGGAATATGTTAATCGATATGTATGAAATTGAATATGGCTTCGAAGCGGTGTAAGTATATCCTGATCTGGGAAAATAATACTCAGCATGACACGTGGAATTCATACCGATTGCGTTGGAAATTCCACCAGAACCAGAGACTTGCACTTATAAATAAGATTGAATTCGAATACTGGGAACACCGCGAATATTGATATTGAACTATGATTCTGTGAAGTTTCCGGGAAGTGTTGAAACAGAGTTTGAAAACAAGAAGTGAAGTGTTTTCAAAACAGAGAATACGAAGGTATAATTTGACATAAGAGTCAGGGAATTAGAATACTCAGGAATGATATTTCTTGAGTATCCCAATGAAATCACATACATGTTGATTACTGTTCTTGATTTAGAACTTGTGTTACGTGTGTGTTGATCCATCACAGGTAGTGGATCTTTTATATTTGCATGAGATTGCATATCGAAGAGAATTGAATTGATTCTAATGCCCAGGACTGAGTTGGCCTGATTTTCGAAGCCGGAGATGGTTTCGATAGATGAATATTCATGTCAAGATCGGATACGAATCTTGATGGCATCAAACTGAAATGGAATCAATTCTGGGCCCGAAGAGATGAGATAGAATCATGCATTGCATTTTCTTTCAGTTGATAGACTGTTATGTGTTTTATTGATATTATTTATACCTGTTGAATTATACTGAGAAATGTTCTCACCGGAGTTTATCCGGCTGTTGTTGTGTTTTGTATGTGTGCATGACAACAGGGAGAAGAGAGAGCTGAATTGAAGGGACCAGGGTAGTGAGAGCTAATTACCGAAGTAAAGGGCGAAGACTAAAAAGTACTAGAGATTTGCTACTGGTTTAGTCTTGACATGTTTAATGGTAGTAACACAAAATCGGGTTTTGTAGTACTGATTAGATGTTGTAATCAGTAGAGGTAATAATGATAGACATTGTACAGTTGTCGTATAATATAAAACCAGCTTTTGGACAATGAATAGTGTTCTGAACAATTTTACGTGACCAGCTCTTGCGCATTTAAAAAAAAACTACTACTAGATTAGACAAATTAAGCTTGTTAGTTTAATTAATCGCCCACATAATGAGATTAGAAGATAATTGTGAGCAGAGAGCCTCACAACAGGTGGTATCAGAGCTGATTAAACCATTAAGATACTGAATTAAGATAGATGAGTGGGGTAGATTGATTTATCCTGATTAATTTCATAACCATTGATTGCATGCTTGTGTGGTATATGGCTTACTGTTTTGAATTTATATCACTTGATTATTGTGATAAAAATGGTAAGAGTATACCGAGAAGTTGAAAGAATTACATGCTCTTTGAGAAGAGAATAAGTAGCATGTATTGAATTACCCCTGAATCAGAACTTGATCTCTTGAGAAGCAGTATATTCATGAATGTTACTCAAAGGAGGGACTGAGACTGACTTATTAGCAATTGATGAGGAAATTTGATCAGTCTGTTTGATTTTTAGATATGCCTCCTCGAAGAGCAACTAATAGACAGACTGAGCAGGGTAGTATATCGACTGATGTACTGAATGCCGCTGCTACCCCGATGGAAACCTTGTTGAAACGATTTCAGTCTTCTAAACCACCGACTTTGACAGGAACCGAAAGTGCGATAGACTGTGAAAACTGGTTAGAAAATATAGAACAGTTATTTGAAGTACTTGATTATACCGATGATCGTCGGGTGAAATTAATTGTACACCAGTTGCATGGTCTTGGGAAAAGTTGGTGGGTGGCAACGAAGAAAGCACTGGAAAATCAGGGCACAGTGGTTACTTGGACAGTGTTTAGAACCGCTTTTTACCAGAGAGTCTTCCCAGTTTCTTATCGGAAGGATAAAGGAGCAGAATTTGCGAATTTGAAACAGGGGCAATTGAATATTGAAGAGTATATAGCCAAGTTCACGAGCTTGCTCAAATTTGCTCAACATATTGCTATCAGCGATGAAGCACAAGCCGATCAGTTTATAAATGGGTTGAATCCAGATGTGTTCACCTTGGTGAATACTGGGAGACCCAATACCTTTGCGGATGCACTTAATCGCGCAAAAGGCGCAGAAGCTAAATTACTAAGGCAACGACGAGCACAATTTGTGCCACTAGCAGCAAGATCATCACAGGAGAATCCACAGATTCCACCACCCCCTCGATTTGATGCTGGAAGCAGCAGTAGTGGGAAGAAGAATTTCTTTAAGGGAAGAGGAAAGCAATTCAAACGTTCAGGTACCAGTAGCTCCGCTAGTTCGAATGAAACTAAACAGAGGGAAACGGGGCAGACACCCGATGTGTACTGTGCTAAATGTGGAGGACGACATAATACAGAACGGTGTAGAGGAGTATTTGGTCGTTGCAACCTCTGCAATCAACCTGGACATTTTGCAAGAATTTGTCCTCAACGTGGTGTTGAAAGTTCATATAATTCAGGGGCGGAAAGGCAAGTGTCCTCTGTACATTCATTTCAAACCCCGAATCAGCAGCAGGTAGGACAATGAGGGAGCCAGACAATGAGCCAACCTCCTAAACAACAAGCAAGAGTGTTTGCATTGACTGAGGAGCAAGCATAGGCGGTTCCTCTGGTCGATGTTGCAGGTAGCGCGAGACAGACCAAGGAAGCGACACATGTTAGTCAACGTTTTTGAGTGTTGACTACTAGTTTCGGCAGTTGCGTTGTATTTGAGATGGTTGCTGCTGGTGGTTGGCGCGCACAACTGAAAGGATCCACGAGGGAGTGACGCGTGGCGAGTACTATTTTGCATGTAGAAACCAGCAGCAGGAGTTTCCTTTGTGCAACTGCTGGTTGTTGTAGGCACAGCGACGTCGTTTGGTTAAGTGCAACTGCTGGTTTTGAATTGTTGTGAAGGATGGATGCCTGCTGGTTGACCAGCAGTTGGTAGCGATGTGGCATATCTAGTACGGCGTCGTCTAGATTAGTTGACGCGTCGTCGTTTTGAGTAATTTTTGCGTAACCAGCTGCTGATGGGTTTTGAAGGGAATTCGACAACCAGCATCTGGTTCTTTGCAAGAGATATTGTTGCCTGCTGGTAAAACGCTGCGGCGTCGTTTCGTTTAGTTGGAACGGTGTCGTTTCGAGGTTGTAATTTCGAATACAACATTTGATTTCTTCTGCTGAGTTTAACGAGAGGAAAAGAAGGCACCTGCTCATAGACTTCTGCTGATCTCCTCGATTGATTTTAGCGATCAGCAGGCGAGGATTTGAGAGGATTAATCCAATCGTAGGATTTCTTATATGACAACCATTGAACGGCGACTGATAACAGTTGAGGAATCTGTTAATCGATACGTATGAAATTGAATCTGGCTTCGAAGCGGTATAAGTATATCCTGATCTGGGAAACTAATACTCAGCATGACACGTGGAATTCATACCGATTGCATTGGAAATTCCACCAGAACCAGAGACTTGCACTTATAAATAAGATTGAATTCGAATACTGGGAACACCGCGAATATTGATATTGAACTGTGATTCTGTGAAGTTTCCGGGAAGTGTTGAAACAGAGTTTGAAAACAAGAAGTGAAGTGTTTTCAAAGCAGAGAATACGAAGGTATAATTTGACATAAGAGTCAGGGAATTAGAATACTCAGGAATGATATTTCTTGAGTTATCCCGATGAAATCACATACATGTTGATACTGTTCTTGATTTAGAACTTGAGTTATGTATGTGTCGATCCATCACAGGTAGTGGATCTTTTATTTTGCATGAGATTGCATCATACGACGAGAATTGAATTGATTCTAATGCCCAGGACTGAGTTGGCCTGATTTTCGAAGCCGGAGATGGTTTCAATAGATGAATATTCATGTCAAGATCGTATACGAATCTTGATGGCATCAAACTGAAATGGAATCAATTCTGGGCCCAAAGAGATGGGATAGAATCATGCATTGCATTTTATTTCAGTTGATAGACTGTTATGTGTTTTATTGATATTATTTATACATGTTGAATTATACTGAGAAATGTTCTCACCGGAGTTTATCCGGCTGTTGTTATATTTTGTATGTGTGCATGACAACAGGGAGAAGAGAGAGCTGAATTGAAGGGACCAGGGTAGTGAGAGCTGATTACCGAAGTAAAGGGCGAAGACTAAAAAGTACTAGAGAGTTGCTGCTGGTTTAGTCTTGACATGTTTAATGGTAGTAACACAAAATCGGGTTTTGTAGTACTGATTAGATGTTGTAATTAGTAGAGGTAATAATGATAGACATTGTACAGTTGTCGTATAATATAAAACCAGCTTTTGGACAATGAAGAGTGTTCTGAACAATTTTACGTGACCAGCTCTTGCGCATTTAAAAGAAAAAAAAAACTACTACTAGATTAGACAAATTAAACTTGTTAGTTTAATTAATCGCCCACATAATGAGATTAGAAGATAATTGTGAGCAGAGAGCCTCACAGGTACTGTTTATGCTCAAAGAAGAAAACAGCTTACGGGTACTGTTTATGCTCAAAGAAGAAAACAGCTTCTGACTCCCTAGCTTGCGAAACCCAGATTACAGAAAAAGCTTACGACTCAACAGCTTAGGAACCCAGGTATAGAAACAGCTTACGACTTAACAGCTTATGAACCTAGACTACAAAAACAGCTTACAACTCAAATAGGACAACCCCAATCCACGTCCGACCTATGGACCTCTTCCTAGATAGCCCTTAGACCCTGTTCTAAACCCGCCATCGCTCAGCTTAGCCTCAACAATCAACAAATCCTCTTCTCTTTCCCATGCTAAACTCTAGGAAGCCGTGTCAGTTTAAAAAAAGAAGGAAATACATCGCATAGCCTGAAATTCATAGCCTCAACAATTCAATAAGAAAAATCAAAAGCTTACAGAAGTCGAGCACACAATATTATGAATGAAAGGTGCATTCAAAGGAGATTTTGTACTTGTCTTGTATGGGAGAACTTACTACTGACGTCACGAGACTGGAAAACGTGGAGAACGCCGGGAACCGTTGATTTTCGCTGCAGAAGGCCTAAGATGGAAGGGGCGAAAGGAAGGGGGCGACGCTAACAGGGGGGGAGAAAAGGTAGGGTTCGGTATTTTTTTGGTGAGAAATATCGTGTGCGTGTATGTGTGTGTCAAGATGGTCGAAACCCTTAATTAATTAGTCAGGTGTTTTATTTTTGTTAAAATCTGCTCGATAAGTTTGCTACTCAAAATCTTTATCCCCTTCCCTTGGTTTAAATTTTGAAAGTTTTAGATAAAATATGAGGTTAAACTTGGTTAGAAAAATGAGCATTTGAAAATTTTCTTACTACAAAATTTCTAAAACATAGGGAATGGCCTCTAAGTAAATTTGTAAAAATCATATTTACCTCGGTGTTCTCATCGTCTCTATTCCGGTCTCGTAGCACTTGTACTAAAATTTTGAAAAGGATATTCATCATCAATTAATTTAAATAATTAAAATGGCATGACTAATATAACTATTAAATATGAGGAAATGATACTAAGGCATGCGATTCTGAATAGAGGAAATTCATAGGCGTTACAGAGGTCATTTCACCAATCAAGCATGTCACGACAGGATAAAGAGAATTGAACAAGTGTCCGAGCACTCCTTATTACTTTCGACCAACACACCCCTAAGAGGTGCTCCATAGGTATCCGCGATGCATCTCGGGCAGTACTTCCAGGACACCTCGAGGTCTCGAGGTGTGACGAGTTTTCACAGTATAGCTTGACGATGTGACCTCGGCCAAGAGGTCTGCCATTGATAACGACTCATTGCAACCACTTGACCCTCTTGTTTAGCACATGATTAGTGCACTGCCAAAGTTGCAAGAGACATCCCTAAGTACTGGTGGTGGGGTAGTATATACGCAAGGTCCGCAAAACTCATTCCGGCTCATGATTGTCGAGGTAACGTGCACGCAGCCGCTTAGTCCCTCCTATAAATAACCGGGTATGTCTCAGTTTACTTTCATTCAGTAGACTCATACACTCTATGCACTATATATTATCTATCACTCAAGCTGACTTAAGCATCGGAGGACATTCATCGGGATAATTCCTGACTTCCTCTGATCATTATCTGTGGTTGCAGGTCAATGAAGGAAAGACATCCAGTTCGTCCCCCGAAGACAGAGCTCCCGAACTGTCCTCTCATATTCCTCGAGTTATATTGTGCCCAGGTCTTGACCTGGTGATACCTCGCTACTGGTGACTTGTCCAAGCAGTTTTCTCCTAGTTCAGCTCTAACAGATTCATTTTAGCTTATTCCCCGAGGACATATCCTGACCTCCCGACCTGACGGTCTGACGTGGTGGTAGCTTATTGACTGAGGCAAAATTCGGTTACATCAGAATGTTTGATATCGAGTTATCGATTAGGAGAAAAAGATCTTAATAATATTCAAGTTCTTATAGGCTTTTCAAGCATAGATTATACATGAAAATATACGTCAGTTTCGATTAGCATGAACACATTAGACAATATGACACATTAAAATTGAAGTAATCTTTTTGATAGAATGAAACAACTTTTTGATGAATCTAAGGAAATCATAAATAGAATTTAACATTTCTAAGTCACTGTCCACGCATAACCCTCTCAAGCTTCATTAAGCGTAACTATAATTATAGATATAAACATCATCATCATTATGGATGATATTACTAAATATTTACATATATTAATATTCTAACATAAAGGTTATGTCCTTCTTTACAGTAACAGTGTGTCTCCATCACTTTTAGGTTTAGAATAGGAGGAATATATGAGGATAACTTATTTAATTTTGTATGAGTCTATTCAATTCTAGTTATAATATATTTGAAAATTATTATTTATGATTTCTCACATAAAATTAACTCATTCTAGATTTGTTTGCCAAATGTTATATGGGTTTCAGGTTAATAATGTTAATCTTTAAATTATGACGGGAAAGGTCGGCATACTAAAAGCCCACCATGGAGGATTTCCCAACCCACCTCAACCCAACAGATTATGGATTAAGCGAATTGGATCGTATTTGGAATACATATATCGAACAATTCTTATAATTATTGAATTTAATTATTTCATAAATAAACATATGAAGAAAAAACCAATAAAATTCTTAATTTGTGATTCACACTAGCTAATACATTAATGCAAAAACAAGATTTTTAAACCGTATAGCAACACAAGCGCCACGGTTCGATCGCTCTACCTAGCAGAGACAATTATTGTACTCCAATACATGGTATCATGCATATCAAATTCGTCTCCTTTTTTCTTTCTTCATGGATATCCCCTACACCATTTGATCCCTACTTGGACAATATTGTGTTAATGCTTGTATTGTCTACATTATATTTATTTATATATGAAATACACAAAGAGAGCTGTTAACAATCAAAATCACATTAAAATAATATATCAACATAGTCAAATTATCAAAACAAGATTTAAAAAATTACCAATAACATGTTGTTGACCTTTTGAGTACAAGAATTACCAATAACATGTTACCACAATCCGTTCGGGCTGGCCGGTTTAGGGTCTCTTCGAAATAAGTTGATCAATTGTCATCCCGGCCTACTCATATCATTTGGTGGCTCGAGTAAACCCGACGGATCCGACCCATCTTGACGGCTCTATCAAATCTAGTATGGTAATAATACTATTATATTTTCCTCCGAACCCATAATATTCCATATTTTAAGAAAACTTTTAAAATACAAAAATTGCTAGATATGGACTGGGACGGGACAATCCATAATTTGGGCCGAGATATTTTCGAGATGGACCAAGGTTTGAAGATCATGGCTCACTGGATCCGATTCCCAAAAAGGAATAGCAGGATTTGAAGACATGGCTCACTGGACCTAATTTTATTTTATTTTATTATTTTTAGCAATAATACTTATTTCTTAACTGTTTATGTGAAACACATACACCACATTTTTTAAGGTTTCCCTTCACATATTGCTTTAAAGATAGAGCTATGTGACATTAATAATGTAAACAAACCATTACTTCAGAGCTGAGAGGGTTTTCTTAAAAGATATTGATGCCCCCCATAACCACCTCGGGACCCGAGGACCGAGCAGCTCATCAGAAGTTTCGACGTGCTTTACTTAGATCGGGTGTCACACAAGGACTTCGTAAGGAGAGCTCGGGAGATGGACCGAGGACCCCTGCCTAGTTCGGGAATATCACCCGAGGACCTTCGACGTGATGAAGAGTCCATCCTGGATACGTCTTTCCTGGTGTAGAAGAATCCCGCAGGGATACGCATTTCCTTATTTAAAGAATCCGGGGACGATGCGACTTTCCTTGTTTACGCAACGAGATCCCCAAAGATCACAGAGGATCTCGCCCACCCGAGATCTCCGCCAGGATACACTCCTCTCCATCGTCATAGTCCCTCTATAAATATCAGGTTTGCTCCCTCATTCTACACACACTCATTCTTGCACACTCTTGCACTCAGCATATATTTCTCTCGCTTTCGCTCTCGCACTCTGCCTGACTTAAGAATCGGAGGGGCTTCGTCGGACACACTTCCGACGTCCTCTGACCAGTATTTGTGGTTGCAGACATCGAGGAAGAAGCACAATCCAGTCCTCTGTCGCTCGACGTGCCCGAACTCCTCGACGTGGTGGTGTTTGCTCGTCGGATGAGATAATTTGACTACATCATATATTTTAGAATATAAGTTTTTAAAAAGTTTCTTGACAAATTATTTTAAAGAAACAATTATAGGCTGTCAAGACAAGTTCTTTAACAGCTTAGAAGCCATCTTTAGAAAACATTAGAGGCAACCCTATTTTTTATTTTTTTTTATCTTATGTTAATATTTTACTTGCCCAAAATATTACATACCAATATTTCCTCCATGTATTTCGTAAAGTCCTTACTCTAATAATTCGTTATATTTATCTCAAAAAATAAATTTAATATTTAAATTATTTTCCAAAAAATATCAATTTTCTAAAAGATAAATATATAAAATAGTTCTAATGGTAATTTTGAAATTAAAAGACCTATTTTTTTAAACACATCAATATCTTAAACTTATTTAAAATAAGTTCATCCAAATATATTAAAATTATTGTAAAATTTTTTTGTAAAATAAATCACACACCTTATAAGCTCATAAGATAATTTATAAGATAAAAGCTTATGTACTGTTTTTTTTTTGAAATAAAATTAGTTAAACATCATATAAGTTTATGATGTGCGCAAGGTCTTAGATTAAAGATCGAGAACTTAGATTTGTAGCTAGAGTGAGAGAATTACATTGATGTTAGTGGAAAACCATACGTATTGAAATTATGGTTTCTGATTTTTCCTAATGAAATATACAATTGTTTCTCAGAAAATCTGAAATAAATAAAATTTTATGATATTTTATTTTACTTCATATTGTATATGTTTTTTTTTCTAGATACATCCCCATTAACAAAAAAATAACATCATAATTTATTATTTGAGCTGCCTAAGTTTTATCTCGACGAACTCAATTTGTTATTTTACTTGGGATTACAAATTTACGTGCTGCCCTGGGTACGAGGCAAATAAAATGAAATTAATAATTGATGGAACTGGACAACAACTAAGGAAATTAATATTTGATCTAACCTTGGTTAGTTGCATCCTACCAAATACCAAGGATAGATCTAATGATACATGATTTGCGAACCTATCAATATAATTATACTTATGTATTAAAGATATGCATATTTAGATTCATGATTTATCAAATGATAGCCTACACAACCAATTTCCCCAACTCCCGACTGTCACGTGTTTCATGGAGTCAATTGGAGAGATGTCTTCGAGGAAGATGTGGAAATGAGTGATATCATATGATTTGTTCGAATTAAAAAAATAAAAAAATATATTGAACTTCAAATAGGAACTACGCTCCATTACATATGTACATACAATCACATGATGCCACACGACAATCGGGTAGGAGGTGGGGAAATTGGTCGTGCTGGAAATCGGATTTGCACAATTTATATACCACGTAGGCTAGTATCTTATTAAGATAAACACACACCAAAAAAAAAATAAATAAATAAGACCACTTACAATTAAACAAATAAATTCAAACCGGTCGCCCCCAGGGGCACAAGCGAGTTGGTAAGACCTGGGGTGATGTGGGAGTAACTTCCCCGGCTTCACGGATTCGATTCTCGTGTGGAACATATTCCCTACTGAAATATTGTGGGGGTATGCTCTGGGAGTTAGTCCGTTATATGGGCCATCTCCCCCGGACCCCTGCCTACTCGTGCATATCCCTCTATTTACCAACCTGTATGGACCAAGGGGCTTCTGATCTATACAGGGATTAGCCCATTAATGGGTTAACTTAAAAAAAATAAATAAATAAATAAATAAATTCAAACCGGTCGGTACATACAATGAACCACCCAGAGTTGAGGCAGGCAAGGGCCCATGGTACAATTCATGTTAGTTGGGCTTCAATTTCTTTGTCGGTTTGTCCAGAAATGGTCCAGAAATCTAGGTGAACGTTCATGGTATTTACAAAAATACAAAAAGGCATGTTCGGTTTTGTTTTAATATTCGGAAAATGAAATTTATATAATTCAAAATGAGGGATATGAAGTACAACTTCTTGATCTTAACTTTAAGGTGGTACATTTCAAATTATATGGTGATGCACCATCCCTTAAAATAACTTATACTGGTCATCTTATTAGATTGACAAAATTATCCATTCTTTCATTCAATAAAAATATTTAATTAGATTAAAATTTTACATACACGGATTTCAGCGTGTGCGATTGACTGCTAAAAGTAACATTGTTCTTTCTTTTCTTTCCTTTTGCATGACGTGGGTTAAGTTCGCTTGTGCGCTAGGTAAACTTTGGACTAATATAATAGCCTATAAACTATGTTAGTCGGATAAATAACCATCGAACAACAATTCCCATACCTCTTTTTCCTAGGTGCCAACTCTTTTTTTCCGTAATGAAAAGGTTCATGATCATCGATAGATGGGAACGATGTAAGCCGTGAATGTAACGGAGTTTTTTTTTGTTAAAGATGATACACGAGGAAAAGATAATAAAAAAAAGAAAGAAGAGTTCGTTCTTTCTTTTATCAGTTAAGAACCGTGTGAGATGAAAATATCATGCATGATTTTGAACGAACGAAGTCCTTAAATTCGTCAAGAATAATGTAGAAGGAGTAATCTGTCTCGTCCGCTCACCTTCAACAATATGGACAACTCTTACGGCAATAATTGTTCTTTCTTTTCTCTGTTGGTGCACGTTTACAGCTTACCCAAGAGATTGTGAGGATTCGTTTGTTTGGGAAACTGAAGCACGTGTGATATGAGAAAACCCGTGTACCAAAGAATATTTTTTTATTGGTGATATGGTGGCCCCCTTTTGTCATTTACGTTGACTTTAACATAAAAATCAAATATATACACTGGATACGTCTTTATAAGAGATGTATATTAGTTTTTAAACATCAAAAAGAATAAATCAAACTTTGAGGAATGAAGATTTGGGATTATAGTGGTAAAAGAATTTTCAAGTTTTGAAGCATGACTTACCTTCATTATGTATTCGAAGAAATAATACTTGGAGATTAAAATTTTTGGTTGAATATCCAATGTCACCATCGATTCATCTTGTATTTTTCTTTTATTTAATAACACGAGAATCTCGTATTTTCTTGAGACGCATCGAGTGAAACATGGTAACAACTTGAGAATCACACAAATATCAGATAAAATAAATATCAAATATAAATAACCGATTATCTAATATTGAAGTTAAGGATGACTTAGTTTGAAATCCAATTACAAAGATGCATATATCCCCCAGCTACAAGAATGTTGTGTAATAAAACATGATACCTTTATTTCACTTTTTTTTTTTTGGCTCAAAACTCTTGTGATTTTTTTCAACAAAAATAGAAAAACCGTAACAGGACGAAGTATTGGAAGGAAAATTTTGTTGATCTATAGCTGATATAATAATTTATTTTTGCAGTTACAATATCCGTTCAGATGCTTATCCAAACATGGCTAGGGCTACTCTATGATTTCTGGTAGGCCCCGAGAAGGGAAAAAAAATCTGGATTGAAATGAAATTATGAGACCAACCTCTCTAATTTTGTCCATTACTAATCAAGATAATTCGACATTTATTCATCCATTGCTTAAAAGGAAGAATATCCTTACAACAACAAATGTACTTGTAAGCATACCCTTTACAGGTGAGATCTCGTATATCTACTTTGGATACTTAGCTAATAATTATAGTAGCCATTACTACTAAAATATAATAATATATATATATAACCCAAGAAAATCTGATAACAAGGGTGTTGCTCTACTCTTCCTTCCTCTAAGGCCTTTGATTCAGAACCATCTTCTGAGAGGCTGAGCATTTACAATTAGCTCGATTTTCGCAGAGGGTCTGCATTAAGGAACACACGAAATTAATGAAAAATGTTTGAGATGATGAATAGTTTTTACTTGAATTTGAGTTGCAAATTAGCCCATGAGACACAAAATATATATACCTTGTATTGTTTCTGAAGGTTTTTGATGTATTCCACAGCCAAATCCAACATATCTGCTGTGTTGGTTTGCTGCATTTCCCCAAAGAAGATTAATGGAAATGTTCTTCAAAGTAAACTGTTCATTGACATTAAGTAAGATGTACCTTATCCATGTTTGGAACCAGCTCCTGTAGTTTCCTCATTCTTTCACTGATCCTAGTCCTTCTTAACTGCACCAATATATCTTTCATTTCATCTCAAATTGCACACACAATAGTAATTTGTCAACACGTTTTTTATATATATGTTACCGCAGTGGTGCCACATGTGCAGATGGATATATATTATATGATAATATCTCTGTACATATATATATAGTTGTGGACACCCAGCACATGGGATGTGGCAGTCGTTGCACCTGGTGTCCAAATATCAAATTGGTATATATATATATATATATATATATATGCATACCCGCTCGGCGATGCTCCGTGGATGAGTGGCGCAACCACGCTTGGCTCGGAGCTTACAAGGAACCATATCTTGAAGCTGCAAAAGCTTCTCCATCTCAGATGAAGTCTTTGGAAGACTCAAGTGGCGTGACAAAGCATTTGATCTGTTCTCAGGCTCCCCATTCTGTTCAAGCGAAGAAGATATATATAAAGAACATATAGAACTGGGAGCATAACAACGAGTCTATAAACTACATTGGTGAGTTATCAAGACACACATGGCATTCCAGATTTATTACCGGAGTGTTACCAAATAGCTCGTGAGGATCATCATCAAGTTCCCTTTTGATTCCGGTGGAGAAATTTTCTGCGAAATTCGAAGAATTCCAAGAGCCGAATGGGTATCCAAAAACATTGTCATGGTCACT
Organism: Dorcoceras hygrometricum; assembly: GCA_001598015.1. NCBI lineage: Eukaryota > Viridiplantae > Streptophyta > Magnoliopsida > Lamiales > Gesneriaceae > Dorcoceras > Dorcoceras hygrometricum. Next base: position 76,222 of record KQ996497.1, on the reverse strand, counting down.
TCCGTTTCCTGCCTTTGCATCATCCGGTCCATTTTCGACCTCCGAGATCCGAGACAGAGCTCCAGGAAAGAAAATGTTGCGGTTTTTTAACCTGCTTGAACATGGACTTGAGTCTCCATTATCATCACCACAATCAGATATCTTATAGCAGCTTCCAGGCCCAGATCTTATACTTCCATACCCTGATAATCAAATTCTGATAAATTGTGAGCAGAAGATGATGGTCTTTACCAATTCACACAGAATCACAGATAAAAGTAGTAGCCAAAAAACGACTCTTCAAGTATTTCTTGAAGAATTCAATAGCACAAAATGAATAACAGAGAATCCCTTTTGTCCAAGCTCATATTGTTCACTTTCATTATCACAGATTCAATCTAACCAGGCACCAATTCAAGAAATTTAGATTTATGGGATATTTATGATTAAAAAAAAGAGTATTACCATGTTGGTGACTGAGATTTGAGAAAAATCCAGTAGGAGTACTGTTTTGCCTCCAAATATTTGGACCCATTTTTCCCGGCACTTGATGCTCCATCCCCATGGAATCCATAGCCAAAGACCCCAACTGGCCAACATTTTGAGTCGAGTATTGGGGTGGCAACTGCGAACCGAGTCCACAGCTACGATTACTATTACAAATATCATTCATCCTACCATTTTCATCAACAAAACAAAATCTAGAACTCAATCTTCCAGTACCCTTTTCAAGAACTCCACTATTTGTGTAACTTTCCAGCAAAAAACTGGGAGCCGACCTATACTTCAGCAGCCCAGAACTGATCTGGCTGCTGTTAGAGCTGCTATACTGCTGCCTATACTCGCTGTAGTTTGAATTCGTATCAGATTCCATTAACAGAAATCAATGCTCGGGGGCTCTTCGGAGACACGGCTAGGTGTTCTTCGGGCCTGGGATTGGGAGAAAATATAGGGCTCGAATCAGAGGATAATGCATGGGAATAGCCATACATTCGCGCAGTACAACTTTATACCCATACTAAAATTCTGAGTCTTTATCAGAAGCAGCTGCTTATTCTTTAAGCAGTGGAGGGGAGTGAAATCTTGTGACAGAAGCAAGAGAGATCTGGTTTTGAAGAAATACTTGAGCTTGTGTTTTGGCTTCTTTGTTTTTTTTCCCTTTTTGGTTTTCTTTTTCCTGTTGGGCTGGGAAAATTCAGAAGCGGTAAGAAGCAAAAGAAAACGGGACGCAGGGTTGTTTGATTTAGCTTTAAATCTGCTTTAGATTTCCATTTTTGGCTAACCTTTCTAAAAAGTTGGATTGGAGGTTGTAGACTTTTCGACTGGCCGTGGAGGAGTGAGAGGGACGATGTAGAGGAAAGGGGGAAAAAGGTAAAGAAAAAGGTGGTTGCAGAGATTACTTTACTGCCCAGCAAACGAATTTTGCGAAATTGGCTATTTTAAGGATAGGAATCATGAATTACTAACCATGTCTGAAAATAGGGTTACTTCATACCTGAGAGGTTTAAGTTGGATTTTACATGTTGGCCTGTGGCAATAAGCACACCTAGGAAGTAATCTTTCTGGGTAAATTTTCCACCAGCTTACAATTTTCATTTTCTAGGGGAAATAACTTTTCTGATTTTGGATATAGTTAAATAGCTCGCCGAGAGTATGGTTTTATTATTAACCAACCCCCTCTCCCAACAACAATAATAAATGTATACGATAAAATTCTTTTTTTAAATGAAATAGTAAATTTTATATATATATATATATATATTAGTTTTATGTGATTTTGGTTTTTATAATAATACTATCATGATAAATTTATGACAATAAACTTTTTTTAAATAGTAAATGATAAATTAAATAAAGGTAAATTTGGTATTAAATGAAAAGTCGGACTACTCTCAAGTCTAATAGAATGATATAGATTGTGACCTGTTAGAAATGAAAACGGTTTAAAATCATTTTCACGTAACACGATCGTGCAAAACCTGATATAAGGTTAAAGATGCAATAGCTCCGATTCTTAAAAGGTTTCATCGAGAGATTATTCGAGTTTGATTTTCATATCAATTTAAAAATATTCGAAATAATCGTCTAAATCGATTTATGCAAATTTTAAAACATTTGAAAGACATGCAAGTGAAGTATTGAAGTTTTAAAAACAGTTTGGTTGAAACATTTTATCAAACACCTAAAATACTTCAACCACGCATATGAAAAACATGAATGAATGTGATAAAGAAAACATATAATTTATTTATGAAAGTTCGAAGACAACACCTTTTACATCTCCCATTCTTTCATTAAAGGAATGATCAACTAGGAGACTTTTTTGTTGTATACAAACTCACTTCAATTTAGGACTTACTCATTGCCTAAATTGGAACTTCTAGACTCACAAATTTATTGTCTTTGTGTGAAGACCATCACTCCATCTAAGAAATGAAACTTAACTCTTGTATATATGTGTGAGTGAGTGTATGTGAGAATTTAATCTTGTGCAGTTTATACTCTTAAATGTATGCTCATACATTTGGAGTGCTCTCAATAAGTTGATTTCTTCATGAAGGATTCCCTTATTTTGTTTTCTTCTCTTCTTTCGTCTATCTCTTGTATCTTGCATTTGTTAATATCTCAAGTGTTATATTTATGACTTCCAAATCTGATGCGAACGCTATGAACAAAGAAATAGTCGTTGGAAAGGCTTCTAAACACTTTTGGTCAATTCTGAAAATTCAGTCTGATCGAGTTTGACCGAGCTTGTTCGAACGTGCAGATTTGGCCTTGCTGATCTGAGCAGCTGTGATCTGATATGAGCTTCTGCGATCTGATATGTTATGCGATCTAAGCTGTTCTGTTGCAGTTTGATCTATTCTGCCGTGATCTGAGTTGTTCTGTTCTGCGATCTGAGTTGTTCTACTCTGACGTGAGCTGTTCTGTGATTTGATTTGTTCTGCTGTGATCTGAGCTATTCTGATCTGTGCAGAACTATTCTGTGCTGAGCTGATCTATACAGAATTAATATGTGCGGACCTGATCTATGCTAGGCTGATCTGTGCATACCTTACCTGTATTGTGCTGATCTGTGCAGAACTGATATGTGCTGAGTTGATCTATGCAGAACTGATCTGTGATGAGCTGATCTGTGCTATACTGATCTGTGTTCAGTTTGGCATGCGCACTCGCGTAAACTTATTAGAATCATAACAACAAGTTTTATGTTCATCAAAATTAAAATCTGATCTATTTCCATATCCAATACGACGCATGATGGTAAATAATGGGAGGAGGAAGGATAAATATAATGGAAATAAAAAGTTAATTTCCCCAAGTTTCATACAACTTATTACTTAAAAGATGTTTACATATATAATAATAACAAACGACGACGAGTCAATGACAGCAACAAATAAAAACTTTGTAGTAATATAATATCGATTTTTTGTTAGAATTATAAAACTTCATCAATCTTTATCCTATTGGTAAATAACACACGCGATGTATGTATTATGCAATTGTTTTAAAAAAATAGCAGTTTTTTCAAAATGACGTTTGTTTTCTGGCTGCAATAGTTGCAAGATATTCCAATCTTTTTGTTAATACTTGCATTAGTTTAGTTAGGGGCATAAATGTAAGTTAAATTCGATGCCACTTTGGCATATCAAGTTGATTACTACACACGGAGTGTAATTAATAGTATATAAACAATTTTTTTCCCCATTTTCCACACTCCCTTTGCTTAAAACGGACGATGACAGTAAAATCAATCAAATAGATATGAGATGGTCTCATATATTTATAATCGTTTGACGGTTTATCAATAAAATAGATATGAGATGGTCTCATATATTTTAATCGTTTGAGGGTTTATAAATCTCTGGATGACAATGGGTTAGACAAGGACGAGTATGGGGATCCCCGAACCTATCCTCATCCCCACCATAGTTTTTCTGTATAATTTTAATTTACTTCTTTAATTGAACATTAAAAAAACAATCATATAAAATGGAATGAAATAAAATCGTACATAAACTAAATTATGTGAATAAAACATTAATAATACATGATTCAGTAACAAAAAAATATCAAACTCTTGGGCATTTCACATTATTCCAAGTAAAATTTAGTATTATTTTTATTGCATGACTCCATTTCCTACAAATAATTAGATATAAATAAAAATTAAATTTATACACTTTAATATAAAAATAAAAATAACTTATTACTCACCTCTACATCAGAGTAATCATCAAGATTTTGCTCATTGAAATTGTAAAACAATTATAAACATTAAAATTGAATCCTCGAATTTCCCGTGGGATTTTTTAAAATCCCCAAATCCTAAACCAAAACTGATAATTCGCCTTCAAAACCGTCATATATCGGGTATCCCCCAAGGGCTTGAATTCGTAGGGGAGATTGTCGTCCCTAACTAAGTCCATAGAGTAATATGTTAGTATGAAACTTAATATTTTTGACATAATTTATTTGAGTCGGGTTAATGTTAAAAATGATACTTTTGATAATATATTTTCATGGGTCATAATTTGATAAAAAATAATAATTTTATCATAAAAAGTAATATTTTTTTATGGGTGTGATCTGTTTCACGGAATATGTCCGTGAAAAGTTTTCATACAAGTGTTTATCTTCTCATACTAGCTGTTAGGATCAAGCGCTTACCAATAGATCAAAAGTTATAGCTGTTAGTCAAGATGCAACTTTATTTCCTTATAATGTGGCAGCGCAGATTGCACTTATTATATGCATTAGAGTCGGGCTGTTTGGCCCATGAGTGCGAGGAGAGTGAGTGTTTAACTGATGATACTGTCTCATTTCCCTTAGAGATCTGTCTTACCTCTTACCCTACCGTCGGCCTTATCCCCAACAGAGATAGTATTACCCATGAAGATCAGACATCACTTTTACATTCCACCTCGTCAACCAGATCAAGCGGCACAACGCCAGCAGCTTGACTTACGAGAGATTTTCAGGAGGTCACTCATCCTAATACTTCTCTCATCCATACATGCTTAACTCAACATTAGCAATTTTTGTGTGAACCATAGATGCTCGCGTGTATATATAGATCATATATTTTGAAAATTAAAATATGTTGCACTATTAATTAATAATTATATGAGAAGTGTTGTATAATTGTAGAATAACATCAAAGTTGTTGAATTGGATTGGTTGTTTATTTAAGGGTATTTTAGGAATTACAAAATAAGCATTCCAAGAGACCATGCAAGGTGGTCTGTATTGTAGTGTTCTTCCTTAATATAGTGTATATATATCATATATGTTCTCTACATGATAGATATTTTTATTTAAACTATTGAAACTTCGAAATTGAAAGTATCACAAGAATTTATAATTAGTTAAAATTCATTAGTATATTTATTTTTTATATATATAGGAGATTGATTTGAGTTTCATTGTTTAAGTTATTTAGTAACGAAAATAAATTCAAAATTATGGATTTGGAGTGACTCAATCTAAATACAACCTCAGTTTATTTGGTAAACAAATTGCTAAAATTATTGATCAGATACGATCGAGTTAACAAAGAATTTTGAAGAGTATTAATTCTCTTTATATAGCACAAAGTAATCAAAAGTGGAATAGTATTTTTTAGTTAAACATCTGTCAATAATTTGTACCTAGTAGATTCGATTATGTTGTGTACAGCATAAATAATTAACATGCTAGTTCTAGGAATTGTGTGTTTATATCATAAAGAAATGTCAAATTTCCATTCAAGGAAAAAATTGATTTGTTTGGAAGCAAATGCAAGTCGTCGTGCAGCTACTGTATCAGATCATTAGATCGTAGACAAACTAATATAAAATGTTGTATTTACCAAGTGTCCCATGCACAACGATTGACTTTGAACGAGTGAATGTAAATTATATATATAAAAGAATGTTATCTTCCATAACCGATGAGGACATAACATCTTCTCCAGCACATATGACATATTATGATGATGTCACGTATGTAGGTGGTGATATAAGTGGGAGGATTATTAGAGAGGATAACAAATTCAGATAATATATATAGGAATGTTGCGCATCATCCCCACGATATGATATATATACAGGTGGACTGTTGTGGAGAAGATGATTGGGAAGGATAACAAATTTATAATATATATACATATATATATATA
>KQ996497.1:56463-69534 GCA_001598015.1 Dorcoceras hygrometricum | reverse complement strand
TATATATATATATATATATATATTATGAAGAAGACGTTATCTTGTACCGGACCCTGTGAGGCGAAGGTATTTCGAATTGAATCCTCGATGCAAACTTCAAAATTGAAGCAACACATATTAAGGTTTGAGTGAGGAGAAAACATTCATTAAATACGTTAAACTAATTTGCATAGTTTTAAAATAACAAAAATATTTATAGTCACCAATGTAACTCATTTGCATCGTTGTTGGCTTAAGAGAAATTTAAATTTTTTTGACAAAGATTGAGATGATAGAAATAAAGTTGGTAGAAGAAACAAGATGGCAGAAACATGAGATTTGGTGTGGAGTGGAATTTTTATTATATTTACAAATTTTGGGCCCATGTGAGTTTACCAATTAACCTCACCTTTCGTTTACTAATTATTAGGGCTTTTATCAACAAGAACTGTTTACAAATATAAACCAGAAGATATCTCGAAGATTAAACCTTATGAAGGCTTGAACTTGAGTGTTCTTCGAGATTTTAATACTGGGACTTGTAATAATTTTCGATAAAAGATTCCCAGTAAGTATGTGAGAGTGTTATGATAACAGAGAAAGCGTCGATAATGGTTGAGAATGACCGAGAGCTTCTCCATTTGAATTCTTCAGCTATTTATACTCTTTGTCTTCAACGGTCAATAAATGTAGCCAGTAGAGATAAGCTCCTTTGCATATCTTCATCGTATCATAGCATTTAATGCTCCATTAATGCTTTTGAAAAGGAATTTTATGCTTGTCAGGGCTAAATTGACTTATATTCCAAAGCGGGTAATCATCGTATCAATCACTCTGCATACTGTGCAATTTTACCCAAAATAGCTCTGATATTGTCTCCTTAATTCCAGGCTTTTATACGATTAAGTCATGACCGTTGATTCTCCTCAAATAATCCTTTTATAACATCTGAAGTGGTTCGAAGCTCATATTTGAAAGTTCACTCTGTTAAACGAATCTTTCCCTCTTTGTGATCTAGATTATGTCAAATCTGAATACTGTACTGTTCTCGTAATACAATCAAATCTGATAGCATACATCTGTAAGTCACTGAGTCGAATCTGTCCAATCTAAGTCCGTTAAAGAAATTTGAAATACCGTAAAGCTCTTTCGAATATACTCTGTCAAAACTGAACATCAGTAGTAGCTTAATATCTAAAGTAGCATATACAGTTCTGACTTCCTGTTACTTACATCTGAAATGCTTGCAAAAAGTATGTTCTCCTCTGATACTCTCGAATCTGAATTATACCATCTTAGTCGATATACCAGAATCTGTTATTAAAGCCTTTGAATCAAGTCTGAAAGTACCATCTGTAAGTCACTGAGTCGAATCTGTCCAATCTAAGTCCGTTAAAGAAATTTGAAATACCGTAAAGCTCTTTCGAATATACTCTGTCAAAACTGAACATCAGTAGTAGCTTAATATCTAAAGTAGCATATACAGTTCTGACTTCCTGTTACTTACATCTGAAATGCTTGCAAAAAGTATGTTCTCCTCTGATACTCTCGAATCTGAATTATACCATCTTAGTCGATATACCAGAATCTGTTATTAAAGCCTTTGAATCAAGTCTGAAAGTACTTTGCTCTAAAACATATCTCTTACTGTATCTTCTGAATCAAATCTGAATCCACTCAAATCTGAACACTGTCCCGATAAAAGAAAGAACTGATAACTCAAAAGAACCCGATATCTTAAGAACTTAACTCAGAATTCCTCAATTCGATAACTGAAAACTTAGACTCGGTATCTGATCAATTCTCGAATGATGTCAACACAACTTAACTCATAGTTCTCGAATCTTAAATCTTCTACTCAATGGCATGACGTCACGGAATCTGAAATGTTTCCTTCTTTTGTCCTCTGCGAATGCTTATGATCAGTTCTCAGTCTTATTTTGTTATCACCAAAACTTATAAATTATATCTTAACAATTTCCCCCTTTTTGGTGATAACAAAACTTAGCAGCCTTTGACTTAAAAGAGACAAAAATAAATTGCTCCAAGTCTGCTATATATTAAATATGAAGCACAGTACAAAAGATTTGTACAAAGAACTGAAACACCAAAAACTTGTAACTATCCAGATCTATCCATTTATCCAATATCTCCAATCTCTCTGCTTAGATCCACTGCTTCCTCTTTTTCTTGACGGCTCACTTCTGCTACCACTACTACCACCATCACCTCTTCTGCTTCTATCATCTGGAGGCGGCTGCGGAATACGGCTGCTACTTTCCCCCTCTTTGTCATTATCACCCTATTAATGTGGGCAATAATTTCCGAAAGTTGGGAACTTACGTGAGCAATGCCCGATTCTGTATTCTGTTGGAAATCAGTAAAATATTTCTTGAGAGCTTGGATTTCCTTAGTCTGAGAACGAATATCAGTCACATCAGATATCAGGACAGCATTTTGTGCCCCAAACCCTTTCTTAAACTCAAGCAACTCAAGTGACAAGGCAATTTGTTTAAATTTGGCCTCCTGTCGAGCGCTTTGCATGAGATTCTGATGACTTCCTGATTAGAAAGATCTTCTTTGAATGCTTTCTCAAGATTCTCAATCTTAAATAAAAGATGGTTCTGGAGATCGCCTATCTTGCTAGAAGTCTTCAATTGATTAACAGAAAGTCGCGTAATAGAGGCTCGTAGCTGTGACAAATATTCGGTAACATCTGTAGTATCAACAGCTGGCAAAGAAATCTGAGTAACAGGAGTCTCTTCATCCAGAGGAGTATCAACAAGAAAATCAATCTGATTGGCAGAAGTCTCTTCATTCATAGGACTGTTCACACGAGAATTCAACTGATTTTGGCTGGAAGAGGTCGAACTAGAACTGGAATCTGAAGAATGTACACTTATAACATCTATAATCTGGATACGGTAGGATACATAATCTACAACCCTTCGTGGAATACTATAGTCACCCACAACTGATCCAACTGGTACTAAATCTGTACAGAAATTAAAACTCCCTACTGGATTCAAACAGCCAAACATAGAATATCGTATAATATCTGTACAAACTTTGAACCAACCCTAAGTTTTAACCGGAGGCTGCTGCGAGTGTATACCCTGGACCGGCTCAAAGAATAAACAGATAGGTGAGAGATCTCCAACAAAAATACGGTCAGGTAGAGACGGCCAGTTGGAAGAAACACAATTTGTACACCTACAAACCACGCGATCATAGCCTTCCTCGACTAACCATGACCCCTCAACCTTCCGTAAGTTCCTGATCCAGCAAGTAGAAAAAATTGTTTTGTGGGATCCCGGAATAAAGAAACCACGTTCAATATTTGGTTCTTCAAATAACATTGAACTGAATGATCTTGTCCATTTCAGCCCATGAGTTCTCATTTGGTTCAACAGGTTTCTGACGGCCTGTTGATGAGCTGCCGAAAGAAGGTCTAGAGTTTGCTGATCAATAGCCGTAGTGGGTTGACCTGATATGAGATTAGTGCGCCGCGCAACATTGAACTGAATGATCTTGTCCATTTCAGCCCATGAGTTCTCATTTGGTTCAACAGGTTTCTGACGGCCTGTTGATGAGCTGCCGAAAGAAGGTCTAGAGTTTGCTGATCAATAGCCGTAGTGGGTTGACCTGATATGAGATTAGTGCGCCGCGCTACCAAAAATTTGCGCAACAACAACTCTCTGTACTTAACAATAATGAACATCCACTGTTGAACGGCTTTCTTCAAAGAATCCGTCTCCGCCCAAACTAACATCTTCTCTTATTTGGAAAATATATCCTTGACTGACTGCATAGCCTTCAGATTTCTCAGACTGAAATAATGAAAGAATGAAGTCATCTTCGTGATGACTTTTTCCCGTAGCAGAATAAGAAATTCAATGTCCCCACAGATCAACTGAAACTGTTCACGGGTCGGGTGCCCCTTCACGGTATTTGGTTTCTCTAGTGGTTTCTTCCCTTTATCAGTCGCAGCAATTTTGGGAAGATTTGTCTTGTACCAATCACCGGCTTCAACACCTCTAATTTCAACTCCACTACAGAACTTTATTTTAGTGGGATCTGCTGATGTGAGTGAAGGTAGCATCATTCCATCAGGAATTTGTGCCAGATGCTCTTCAATAGATAGAGATTCATCGTCAGGAGTTGGCGAGACAGATGTCTCCAAAACCTTGCTCAAGGGTTCCGATTCCTCCTTCATAGCGGTCTCCATCTCATCCTCTATATCACTCCCTGTTTCAACCAGTCGTTCGGCTTCATTGGTAAACACATGAAAATCAAGTGCAGCAAATTCATCAACTGTAACATTGATCATCCTTTCTGTCTCAACAGATCTCTTTTCCACCTGTCCCTCAACATATGTTTCCCGCACATCGGTTTCCATCTGCGCTGTGTCTGCCAGAATCTGCTCAATAATCATGTCCACATCATCAATTTTAGTAGTTGTCTCCAGTTCCATCATCTTTTCGGTTTCAGCAGATTTGTCTAAGATGGGTTCCTCCACAGCTGGTTCTTGTTCAACAATTTCATCATTAGAACCTGCTGGCATCCTAAACTTTTTCTCAGTGCTTTGCGTTTAGGCGCAGGAGGACGCTCAGCTGGCAAAGCTGAAAAAGATTCAATTATCTGGATCGGGATGGCTTCTGGTGCCACTGATACAATTCCCAGATCCCTCTTCTTGGAAGCAGCTTTTCCAGTTGTTGTCCTCTTCTTCTTAACAGCTGGAGCAGCTGTCTCCAATTGTACCGCAGCTGTGTCCTTGATAGCAGTTGAAACAGATCTCTTCTTGGACACAGATTTCTTCTTCACAATCGCTACCTTAGCCACTTCGGGCTCATCAGTTTCACCACGAGCATCAATGGTTTTGTTCGTGGAAACATATGTATTTACCATTTTGGTAGAGAGTATTTTCAACGGAGGGAAGGTCTTCGCCTCTCCCAAGGTGACCGTGGGGTCGCCTTTCAATAGAACACAAATCTGAGCCGCAAACCCTTTGGATCTTTTGGTGGTTCTATCAACCATTTCCTTCAAGACCTCAAAAAGAATTTTACTCCAGTTGACCTTGATACCAAAATGAATAGCCGTCATCATCAGAAACCTTTCATGAGTGACGGCGTCGAAAGAACCAGCTTTCACAGTAATGGAATTGGCCAAAATATCGTTCAACAATCTGAACTCATACTTCATCAATCTCTTTTTGCACGAGAACTGAACAGGCACACTCGACTTAGAGAAAAGAGTTCTTGCCTGCAACACCAAATTATTCGGCACTTCTGACAAATCAGTTAGACCCTCTGTAGGCAGATTGAATATGCCTTCAAACCTATCCTCGGGAATGGCTACATACTTTCCGAAAACAATACAGGTAATATCACCATCTTGCACAAGAGCTGTATCAAAAAACTGCTCCAGTTCATGCTCATAAAGTACTGACGGACATCCCAGAAAACCACGTAGCCCAGTAGATTCAAGGGCTTTGAACATATTCACCATTTCATCATTATCTGAGATACCCAAGACAGAGTCGAAGTTCACTTGAAGAGCATTGGTGATAAAAGCTGAGGCCATTTCAGCTAGTAGATCGAACGAGAAAACGCCTGAAATATGAATATTCTGCAAACAGAGAGAACTAGAGAGCAAGAGAGCACGAAAGCTTGAAGGTAATTTTGCGTAAGGTAAAGAATAATGAAAAGTGAAATGGCGTAATGTAAATGACGAATGTGAAACGGTGAGAGAATGTGGATGTGACGTTTCGTATGATGACAACACGTGTCAAGCATCCGACGGCGCAATTAAGATTTTGAAATGATTTGGAATTTTAACCGCGAGGGTGAAAAAGTAAAAACAGGCGCCAACTATTTAACACGTCACAAACTTAGGATCTATTTTGATGTGTCAGTAGGAGTATTGCAGGATCTGATCACTGATAAGCATCAACTGTGAATATATGGAATCTAAGTTTGTCCAGATCCCACATATTCAGCTGACTCAACGCTTAATACTTCACATCCTTGGTCCCCCTAAGACTAAGGTTCTCCCATACCTGGGGTTTTGCTAGATCTGAAAATCCATGAAGGATTCCCCTGAACAGTAGGCTCAGATCTGATAAAACACGAAAGCTGTTCAACGTGCAATTTTTTAGCGCAAAGACTGATCAAGGCAGTTCTAAGAGACCAGGAATGTTTCTGAAATAAGAAAACTTAGCGTCTGATAGAGGCTTTGTGAATATGTCAGCTACTTGCTGGTCAGTCGACACATACTCCAGTCGGACGTCCTTCTTGAGTACATGATCTCTTATAAAATGATGCCTGATGTCGATATGCTTTGTTCTTGAATGCAGCACTGGATTTTGAGTGATTGCGATGGCACTGGTATTGTCACAGAAAATAGGTGCTTCAGAAGCATCAATGCTGTAATCCTTCAGCTGGTGTTGAATCCATAAGATCTGAGCACAACAACTTCCAGCTGCCAAGTACTCTGCTTCAGCTGTGGAAGTTGCAATAGAGGTCTGCTTCTTACTAAACCAGGAAACCAATCGATCTCCTAAGAATTGACAAGTACCACTCGAGCTTCTACGATCAACTCTACATACTGCGTAGTCTGCATCACTGTAACCGATTAGTTGAAAGCTGGAGTCTTTGGGATACCAAAGACCCACATTGGAAGTTCCTTTAAGATATCTTAAGATCCGCTTTACTGCAATATAATGAGATTTCTTTGGCTCCTCTTGAAATATAACACACATACAGACAACAAACATGATGTCTAGTCTGCTAGCAGTTAAGTAAAGCAGAGAGCCTATAATACCACGATATAGAGATACCTCAACGACAGATCCAGCTTCGTCTTTGTCTAGCTTGATTGAGGAGCTCATTGGGGTCGCTGCTGCTGAGCAGTTGTCCATGCCAAACTTCTTCAGCAGTTCTTTCGTGTATTTTGCTTGATTAATGAAGATTCCATTGTCAAGCTGTCTCACTTGAAGTCCTAGAAAGAACGTTAGCTCTCCAATCATGCTCATCTCAAATTTGTCCTGCATCAACTTGGAAAATTTCTGGCATAGTTTGGGGTTAGTTGACCCAAATATAATATCGTCTACGTAAATCTGTACTAACAAGACATGATCAGATTTGACAAATGTAAATAGTGTCTTATCAACAGTGCCTATTGTGAAGTCATGCTCAATAAGAAACTTAGACAGTGTATCATACCAAGCTCTGGGTGCTTGTTTCAACCCATATAGAGCTTTATGCAATTTGTAAACGTGATTTGGATATGTATGATTTACGAAGCCAGGAGGTTGTGCAACATACACTTCCTCAGTTAGGATGCCATTAAGAAATGCACTCTTAACATCCATTTGAAAGACTTTGAAGTCTTTGTATGCAGCATATGCTAAGAACATGCGAATAGCTTCTAGTCTAGCTACAGATGCAAAAGTTTCATCAAAATATATACCTTCCATTTGCCTAAATCCTTGAGCTACCAGTCTAGCTTTGTTCCTTGTTACTACTTCATCTTCATTCAGTTTGTTCCTAAAGACCCATCTAGTTCCTATCACTTAATGATTAGAAGGTCTAGGTACAAGTTGCCAAACATTATTTTTCTTAAACTGATTTAGTTCTTCTTGTATTGCATCTATCCAGCTTGGGTCTACTAAGGCTTCTTCTATCTGCTTAGGTTCTATATGCGATAAGAATTCTGAATCAAAATGATCATGCAATACATGGCCTCGTGTGCGAACAGGAGAATTAATGTTACCTATGACCTGCTCGGGTGGATGATTTCTGTTCCACCGGAGATCAGATCCGATTGGATTCGCTCCTTGTTCAGCTTCGATGTTTGGCTGGATGGTCGCATCTGGGTTGTCAGACACCAATTGATAAGATCCTTGTCCCAGATTGGAGCCAGATGCCATATGATGAGATGTACCCGCATCTTGTGCGTTAGATGTTCATTGATGTACTATGGGATCTGTTTGTGCAACATCTTGAGCATTGGTTTCTTCAGCTCCAGCAGCTGGCACGCTTGAAGAGATCTGTTCCTGCACCCGGTCAGCATTTTTTCAAATCAACGACTACTGGGTTACCTGTCAGATCTGCTTGATCATTGTCGTGCGGTGTGTCCAGCGCTGGTTGTATCTCAGCTGAGTATCTTTGTTGTGGCATGTCATCATCTGAGTCATCAAGGCTGAATGATTCCAGACGTGTGCACAAATCGTTGAGGCTCGCAGCTGAGTTGGATCTGAAGATTGTCTCATCAAAGACAACGTGTGCTGATTCTTCAACTGTCATACTTCGATTATTGAACACTCTATAAGCTTTGCTCACCGCTGAATATCCTATAAAGAAACCTGCATCAGATTTGGCATCAAACGCTGTTAGGTGCTTTTTACCATTATTATGAATGAAACATCTGCACCCAAACACCCTGAAATATGATATGTCAGGTTTCTTGCCACTCCAGATCTCATATGGTGTTTTGTCGTGCAACTTATTGATCATTGATCTGTTCTGAGTGTAGCAAGCTGTATTAACTGCTTCTGCCCAGAATTTTTGAGAGATGCCGGAGTAAGCAATCATAGATCTCGCAGCTTCTTTTAGAGTACGGATTCTCCTCTCAACTAGTCCATTCTGTTGAGGAGCTCTACCTGCATAAAGCTCATGCTTTATTCCAATGTCATCCAGATAAGAAGATAATTTTTGATTTAAAAACTCGGTACCACGATCACTTCTTATCCGATTGACTGTACAAGATCTGTCATTTTGTTAGTGTTTAAAAGCAGAAAAGTTGGTCAGCGGTATGAGATTTGGATTTTAAAACAACACCCAAGTGAATTTTGTAAAATCATCCACAAAAACTAGGGTGTAATTCGTTCCCCCTAAACTCGTTACGGGAATAGGACCAAAAAGATCCATATGTAAAAGCTCTAAGTTTCGGGAAGAACGTTTACCGCCTTTCTTTTTAAAGGTAGAACGGATTTGTTTATCAAGCTGACATGCGGCACATATCTTGTCCTTAGAAAAATTGATTTTAGGCATACCAGGAACCAGTTCATGCTGACTCAATTTGGCAAGGTTTTGAAGTTCAGATGATTCATTCGCTGATGCCACAGCCAGCTCTTGGAAAGCTGCAAGGCAGATCTGTTCAGATACCATCTGCTCTGATCAATTGATAATGTAGGTGTTCCCCGATCTTTTGCCTACCAATATAGTTAGACCATCTGGATTCTGAACCATGCAAGTGTGCTTTTTGGAAGCTAACTGTGTAACCCTTGTCACACAGCTGACTAATACTAATTAAATTGTAGCACATGTTCTCAACAACTAAAATATCAGATATTGAAATGTTACCGTGGGTAAGCTTACCCTTACCCACAGTGTTACCATGTGAGTTATCGCCAAAAATGATTTTTGCTCCTTTGTGAGGGATCACACCTGATAGCAGCTTTAGGTCTCATGTCATGTGACGTGCACAGTCGCTATCCAGGTACCATATGATTGAATCATCTGCAGCTTTGTACCTGTTACCCTGCAATCACGAAAACAGATTTTGGTACCCAATTTTACTTGGGTCCAGATCGGATTACCCCTTTCGGGACCCATACTTGAATTACCTTAACAGTTTTCCCAGTATGAAAGTCCATAAGGGTGTGTGCAGGAATATGGTGAGATCTGTTGAGCTTTGGCTTAATATGTGGACCATTTAGATCTCTTTGGGGCTGAAACTTTCTCCAAACAGATTTGACCTTCTTAGGACCACGCCTGGGCTGGTGAGGAACAGACGACTTGGAGTCAGCTCTCGCTTTCTCTTTGTCAAGTCTGTTCTTTAGCCATCTTGGCATAGAGTTCTCAGGTCTGATATATCCGATACCAGCTTTGTCTTTTTGGTTCAGTTGCCCAGAGGTCTGGCCATCATACTTTACCGACTCACAAGTGTTGTGTATCACACTGGCTTTGACAAAATTCATCTTTTTGAACTTGTCATATACCAGATTTGACTGAGTACAGGTCTCCTAAGCCAGATTTATCATTTAAAGGCTTTTGAGTTTCATGCAGCTTGCTTAGAGAAACAGAAGACTGGGTCTAGGAGCTTATCACCAGATTTAACCTTTTGTTTTCAGATTCAAGCTCACATGATCTTAATCTCAATAATTCTCAGACTTCAGCTTACTTAACTCGGTTTGTAAACTGTCAGTTTCCCCAAGTTGAGCGGTGCTTGGTTCTACTGAACTATTTTTCAAACCATTGTTTTGAGCCTTGACTTCCTTGAATGTTTGAGAAAGCTTTCTGTACTCATGGACCATTTCATTGAGTGCGTTAATTAGGTCCTCTCGTGTGAATTCAGTGTTTGAGAAATCAAATACCTCGTCATCAGAAGGTTGATTAGCCATCAGGCAGTGAACTTCATCCTGTTCACTATCGCTTGATGAGGAACTGCTTGATGAGGAATCGGAATCTGAGTCTGCCCAGTTTTTGTTGCTTTCTTCGGCAACAAGCACTTTTCTATCATTATTTCGGTTGGGCCTTCTGTCAGATCTTGTCCTCATCCTTCTATCTTTTGACCTTTCCTTGGATCTATAATCCTTCTTCTCGTCCCTTTTAGGTTTGTCCTCCTTCTTTGGCCTGTTACAGTCTGCAGCAAAGTGACCTGGACGACCACAATTGTAATAGTTCATATCAGTTGAAATATTTTCAGATTTGTTTGCATTATTATAAGAAAAATAAGGGTTATAGGATCTTCTCAGGAATTTTCCAAACTTCTTGACGAAGAGGGACATTGCATCATTGCTTAGTTGTTCAGCAGATTTGCTCGGTGAGCACTGTTCAAAAGTTGTTGCTGCCAAAGCTTTAGTTGGTTGAGATGTCGACGGTCCTGCTTCAGATCTTGTTTCTAATTCAAACTCATACGCCTTCAGATTCGCAAACAGATCATGAAGCTCCAATTTGTTTAGGTCCTTATACTCTCGCATAGCCATCGTCTTTACATCCCACTCACTGGGCAGCGCTCGTATCACTTTAAGTGCCAACTCTCGGTTGCTGTATTCCTTGCCCAAACTTGTAAGCTCTATCACGACAGCACTGAATCTTTGATCGAACTCAGCCATGGTCTCTCCATCTCGCATCTTCATCGACTCATACTTCTGTTGTGCAACAGTAAGTTTATGTTCCTTGGTCTCATTATTTCCCTCGCAGATCTGAATTAGCTTTTCCCAAATCTCCTTCACTGTGGCGTAGGTTTTGATTTTGCTGAACATGTTTTTATCCAGCGTCTTATACAGAATATCTCGGGCCACATTGTACAAATTCAATTTCTTCTTCTCCTCAGTAGTGTATTCATATCTTCTCTTTTCTACCCATTCTGGTGCTCCAGCAGATATGGCTATAGCAGTGTTTGCCTTCATTATCTTTATGGGTCCATCTGTAATGACTGACCACATATCATCATCTTATGCTGTCAAGTGCGCTTGCATCCTTATCTTCCAATCATCATAGTCTTCCTTCGAAAACATAGGAATTTTGTTATGTGAGTTAGACATTTTGAAATATATAAAGCGTAAACAACAGACTGTTCAATAACTGAGATGCGCAGGCTCTGATACCAATTGATAGGATCAATATGGATCGAAAACAGCCTTAGGAGTTCAGAAGGGGGGGGGGTGTTGAATGAACTCCTTTAGATATTTTAATTTTTCGAAACCTTAAAATGATTTATAAGCGCCTCGCTTAAATCAGATCCAAGTTACCAGATCTAAGGTATCTCAGTCCCAAATCTGATTTTTCGACTAACAAATAATGTGCGGAAAGAAGTCGATCGATCAGTGAACAGTATAAATATAAATGCGATGCAGTAAAGTAAAAGTGAATCAGATCCAAGTTACCAGATCTAAGGTATCTCAGTCCCAAATCTGATTTTTCGACTAACAAATAATGTGCGGAAAGAAGTCGATCGATCAGTGAACAGTATAAATATAAATGCGATGCAGTAAAGTAAAAGTGCAAGGTTCAGAGTTTGTTTATGGAAGTTCAGATCTGAAGATCCTACGTCTCCTCTTCTTCCTTTGCAGGAAGGTTCCACTAGAAGACTTTGATGAATACAGACACTGTAGACACCCGGTCACTAGCCTAGCTCCAAGTGAATTCCTAGCAACTCCAATATACGCAGATACAACTGCTGAAATACAAATAACTTGATTTTTCGAACTGCTTCACACAGCACGTTTGTTACAGACTCAAAAACTGATATTACAATTAAATATGATACTATTGAGTACTATAAATCTTCTTGTTCATTTATCAACAAGAACTGTGTACAAATGTAAACCAGAAGATATCTCGAAGATTAAATCATATGAAGGATTGAACTTGAATGTTCTTCGAGATTTTAATATTGGGACTTGTAATAATTTTCGATAAAAGATTCCCATTAAGTATGTGAGAGTGTTATGATAACAGAGAAAGCGTCGATAATGGTTGAGAATGACCGAGAGTGATGGTCCCTGGAAATAGGATCACTAAGTAAATAGGAGTTCAGAAGGGGGGGGTGTTGAATGAACTCCTTCGATTTTTCTATTTCAAAGTTCTTTTAAAAACTTTTGGATTCTCAGTTTTAAGCAAACTTCTCAGCCACAAATAAATGTGCGGAAATAGGCCGATTAGTTTGTGAACAATGAACAATGCGCAACTGTAAATAAATGCGTAAATAAAAGATTGAGACGAGAGTTTGTTTCTGGAAGTTCGGATACAAATATCCTACGTCTCCCCTTCTTCCTCCTCGGAAGGTAACACTAGAAGACTTTGATACAAGTAGACAATCTACAAGCACCCGATCCCAAAGCCAACAGCCTTGAGAACTCCTAGCACTTCACAATGCTTCACGCAGACTTCGCTGCTGGTTTACAAGATTTTGAACGTTTTACGAACTTCTTAAAAGACAGTTCGTTTACAGACTCTTTCAAGTAAATCAATGAGAACACGATGCTAGAGACTGTAATTTGACTCGAAAGATTATCTAATGAAGATAAAAAACGAATTGTTCTTCGAGTCTTGAGCTTTTTGAAATATCAACAAGAGAAAGCTC
>KQ996497.1:18687-29347 GCA_001598015.1 Dorcoceras hygrometricum | reverse complement strand
CCCGTGTTATCATGTATTGGGGATTTGTATTTGATTGAAATTCTGTTGTGTTGGAATTTGACTCGTATCGTATTTAACTATTTTGAATGTATGATTTGAAGTTCAGGCCTTTGTATTTCGAAAAATTTTTAAGCCCTGATTTTAAGCTGTTTATGCGCCCGTCCGCCAACCGATCAGGCTAAAACTGAAGAAATTAGATCAGGAGAAATCTGAAATATTAAACACAAAAGTAGCAATTTAACCCTTTAAGACAAAATAATAACTTGTGGATTTATTGATTTCCTGGGTGTTACACCAATTCGGGGGCAACATGTTCAGGTTATGCGAATATCAACAGGTGATTGTTCATGTGGAAAGTGGACAATTTTTGGCATTCCATGTTCTCATGCAATTTGTACAGCTAAATTTCACTCGTTAGATCCTACTACACTTGTGCAATCGTGGTATAATTTATCAGAGTACTTAGCTACCTATGATGATAGATTTGAACCTCTTGCTGATGAAAGATACTGGGATGAACCGAAGTTTCAATTGCAACACAATCCATGTAGACGTGAAAGAAGAAGATTGGGCAGGACCAGAACAACTCGATTGTGAAACGAAATGGATAGCGTGGTAATCAGAGAGCTTCAACGACAACCAGATATGTAAAAATATGAAGAATAGTGGCTGCAATTAATTTGTCTTTGTACAACATAATTAATGCAATATGAATTTGTGTTGTGACATTATTTTATGATGTATGTTAAGTTATGACCTTTATGTGATGTTATTTTATTATGTTTGTTAACTTGTTCCAGAATATCTTTCATTGTACTTTTTAAGATGTCAATGTAACCAATATATAGTAAATGTATTGTAAATCAACATTAATACAACATTCAGTAATACAAATGATGGCCTGTTCGACATTTATTAGGTCTGCGTCTTCTTCTCTCCACATCTTCATCACCCAAATTTTGTTCACTCGAAGCAGAAGTATCATAATCAGCAGTAATATTCTGCTCACCCGAATAACTCGGGAAAGGGATGGGTGTGACCATATTTCTTTCAGTGTGATCATGAGAATTTTGTTGAAGATTAACATTTAGAAGATCTGTAGAACTCTGGAAATTTGATCGAATTGGAGTCTGATCACCTTGGTCTACAAAGGACTGGAGTGTATCATGTTCAGGTGTCAAGTGTTGTCCATTTGATGGCCCTACAAGTGACTGGTGCGAAGCAAATACGTCAAATGTCAACATGACCAGACTGGACTCTACAGTATACAACACTCGAAGGGACCGATGTCATCATAGTATCATAAACATAAGACGGAGCAGATGGCCCTGCAGATGACTGTTGAGACACAAACACATCATATAGATCAACATTACCAGATGGCCCTGCAAATGACTGATGAGAATCCAGAGACGGCGTAATGAAATTTAAATTTTGTGGCATACTATGATGTCCGGCAACCAACGGATCAT
Organism: Dorcoceras hygrometricum; assembly: GCA_001598015.1. Lineage (NCBI taxonomy): Eukaryota > Viridiplantae > Streptophyta > Magnoliopsida > Lamiales > Gesneriaceae > Dorcoceras > Dorcoceras hygrometricum. The sequence goes on along the minus strand of KQ996497.1, from coordinate 27,875 downwards.
ATGGAAGTGGTCTGTAACCAACTCCATGTACAGTGGGAGATATAACACGGATAGTTATGCGCTCAAACCACGGCATGTAGTCATCATCGATTTGTCTGGAGCGTCCATGTTCGTCACGTCAACGACCAACCTAAACTTTTTGTTCCACAACCTGATGACATCCCTATGGTATGACTTCTAATCTGTGTTTCTATGTCCTATTCTGGTCACGTTGTGGAGGGAATCGTTGTCCAATGCAGGTACGGGAATGGATTGCATCATTTAAAATGCCGCATTACTCGATTAGGACGATGCATCTCCACAATCTCGAAGCAAATCAGAGGACAAACACAGCGCCAGATCTTATTGTTGTATGAGTCAGTGATTGTTTTAACATCAATATCATTGCTTCTATACACTGTCCAGTTAAACTGCACCAAAAAAATAATTACAAAAAATTAAATATTGCGAAGCAATTAAAATAGACATAATAAATTTAATATTACCTCGCCGTTGTTCATTTGATCGAAAATGCTCTAATAATTCTAACAGCATGTGTTGGCGCATGAGTGTAACTAAACACGGAGTTCCACCTAATAATTGAAAACAACATTAGTTATATTTAGAATGACTTTATTAATTATGTTATGTTATAAATAAATAGTTAAATATTTTACCGTGCACCGTAAGGCGATATTGATGTATGTCCATCAGATTGAATATTTGGTGCAACAAGTGCTAAATTAAGTCGGTCGGGATTAACAAGTTTTATTCCGCTCCAGGCCCATATCTGTAAATAAAATGAATACGGTTAAAAATTACAATAATAGTGAAACATCAGTTGAAATTTTGATGAAATTACCTATAAAATATAAAGCGGTCCAGATATTATACATTTTCCTATATTTGTTGCATTACACAACTATCGATAGAAATGCTAAGACCGCACTCCCCCAACTATATGAATTCACCTGATATGTTTAATAAAAAAACTCGGGTTAAAGTTTTTATATAGACAAATAATTAATCAAAAAATTTAATAAATGTACCACATGAATGTCTCGGAGTAATTGCAAAAACATGAGTCTAATTGAGCCTCCTTGATAATATGAAAAAAAATTCCTCCAATTATCATCAAGGCCACGCATCGACTATATTTCTGGACATCTTCCTCCGAACTATAATCGCTAATATGTGTAACGGTACAATGTTCGTGTAGCACGGTCATGGATAGATAGATGTCCTCCTTTGAAGTATAACTGTGCAAGCTCAAAACCCAATAAATCCAAGCATATATTTTGCCACTGTCGCACAAAATGTGAATAATCTACTTCGGACACAGGTTCACCATCAATTCGCAGTCCCCAGATAATTGATACATCCTGCAATGTTGCCGTGGCTTCACCACATCAAAAATGAAATGTATGTGTTTCACGACGCCACCGCTCAACAAGTGCAGTAATAATATGGTTATCATATGTATGAAATCACACTGCAATACACCATAAAACCCCATATATTGTAAGTAGGCAATAACCCGATTGTGAATATGTTGTCCCGAGTATAACATCCAGATAAGATTATCTGAACGTTTCACATGTATGATGTGATCAATGGTATCGAAGGATACTGTACTCGAGATATGTGTTGCTTGAAGATACAGTACACTGGATCTTTTGGACCTTGAATTGCAGTCATTCTGAAAAAACATTATATAGTAATAAAAAATTTTCATAAATTAATAACAAGATTTCATTATTAAATTAAAATATAGACAAAAATATAATACACAATATATGAAAAATTATAAATAACAAATTGCATGACATTACGTAGAGCTGGACACCGAAAATAAGATTACGTAGACGTTGAAAGCTGGAGGTGAAATTAAGACGAAGAGCGCACGCTGGAAAGAAGAGCGGACGCTTAAAATTTTTTATCACAGAGTTGCGGACGCTTGCTGTGTAAGAAGATGAGTGCATGCCATAAATTATAGCCAAAGTGTGCGCAACCGAACAAATTTGAGCGTCCGCTCTGTACATATGTGGACGCTCAAAAGGCTGCTTCACGTGAAGCGATGTGACGCTACGCTCGTAGCATCACATCAAAGTTTTTATATATATATATAAAGCAGCGTACGTGCGTACAGCCAGCGGACGCTGCAATGTTTTAAAAAGAAATACTCATCGTCCGCGCCTTTTGGCAGCGGACAGTGACCAACTTTTTTTATAAACAAAAAAACGGCGCGTCGCTATCAACAACAACGGACGGTCATATTATTTTCTTTTTTTACACAGTCCGATGCTGCAGACAGCGGACTATCTGAGTTTTTTGTTTCAGCGTCCGCCTTTACAATGGTGTTTTGCGGTATTTTGGTAACATCCCTCCAAATGCATTAGATTTGAAATTAATTTTTTTTTGTATTATTTTTAAAAAAAGGCCGACAGTCAAGTCAAGATTTACCACGTTACAATTTTAGCCATTTATATATATCTCAAATGCAACAGTAATCCTATATATCTAGTTTTTTGGGTGATTTTGGTCTGAGTTTAGACAAAAGATCTCAACTTGCTGGATTTTGACATTTGACACTGAAACTTGCTATATGACATAAAATTAGAATATCTCACGAAATTTGTTCAAAGGGATTTGATGCCCCCCATAACCGTCTCGGGACCCGAGGACCGAGCAACTCACCTAAATTCCCGACGTGCTTCACCAAGATCGGACGTCACACAAGGATTTTGTAAGAAGAGCTCGGGAATCGCCCGAGGACTTTCCCAAGATCTTGTTTCACCCAAATACTAATAGGAGCGCTCGGGAATGGGTCCAAGGACCACGTCGGCCCGAGAAGATCCCCCGATGACTCCGACCCGACGTGCTGGAGAATCCTTCCTAGGTACGTCTTTCCTTATTTAGAGAATCCTAGAACGATACGACTTTCCTTGTTTATGCAACAAGATCCCCGAAGATCACGGAGAGGATCTCGCACGCCCGAGATCTTCGCTCCACCCTACCGACTTAGTCCCTCTATAAGTACCAGGTTTGTTCCCTAATTCTACACACTCTCATTCTTGCACACAGCTTATATTGTGCTCTCATTTTCTCTCAGCCGTCGCCTGACTTAAACATTGGAGGGGCTTCATCGGACACATTTCCGGCGCCCTTTGACCAGTTGTTTGCGGTTGCAGACACCAAGGAGAATGCAAATCAGTCCCCCAGTTGCCCGACGTGATCGAGCTCCTCGACGTGATGGTATTAGCTCTCGGCTGAGGTTAATTGGCTACATCAATTGGCGCCGTCTGTGGGAATCATAGAAGAAGGACAAGATGACACCAAAGAGGAGAGCCCAGGGTACTGGAGAAACTAGCAACATGGAGAGCATTGCTCAGGAGTCGAAAAACCCCACTCTTACTGTCGCCCAGATAGCTGAACTGGTAGCGACCACTGTGGCGCAGATACTGGCTGACAGAACTGAATCGCGACAACCTCCTGATCAACAGTCCGAGGAGATCCGAAAACTGTGTGAAGAACTGGAGAGTCTGAGGAAGGAAAAGAGCTCGGCACCTCCTCCCCCGCCTGCTCGAGAGGTGCCATTCTCTGTTGAGGTACTGGATGCCGAGCTGCCCCAGTACTTCAAGTACCCGAATGTGGGGGAGTATAACGGGATGGGAGATCCCGAGGAGCATCTGTCCCGATTTGAGAATGCCGCACTCCTCCAACGGTATTCCGATCCTATCAAGTGCAGAATTTTTCTCACCACTCTGGTCCGAGCTGCACAGCAGTGGTTCAACCTTCTGCCAACTGGGAGCATAAAGTGTTTTCAGGATTTCAGCCAGGCGTTTCTTCATCAGTTTGCTACCAGCAAGAAACAGCCGCTGACTACACTGAACCTGTTTATTGTGAAGAAGAAAGAGCAGGAGACGCTTCGAGAGTATATTCGGCGTTTTAACAGGACTATCATCGAGGTGCCATATGCTACGCCCGACCTCCTGATCGGGGCTTTCACCCAGGGGTTGCGAGGGGGTCATTTCTTCAAGTCACTGGACAAGAAGCCCCCGAAGACATTTGATGAGCTTTTGACTAAAGCAGAGAAGTACGTTAATTTGGAGGAAATACAGTCCTCAAGGAGAAATGAGCAGAGGTTACCACCTTGGGCTGGTCGGGATGCTCGGTAGGGAAACCCCAGTCGAGTCTGTTTAGGCAGGAACCTCCTTTGCTACTGGGGGAATTTACTGCCCGAACACCTTTGAAAGTGAGTAAGGTTCGGGCCCTGGAGATTTGTGATGAGCGGAAGATTGTTCAGAGACCTAGGGGTAGTGACGGGGTCCCGAGGAATCCCAAATCAGATAAGTTTTGCGACTTTCACAGGGACTATGGTCACAGTACAGCAGAGTGCCGGATCTTAGATCAAGAGTTGGAGCGGATCATTCAGAATAACCCCGATGTGCGTGCAGCGATAGTAGAGGATAAGTCACATCGGTGGGAGAAGAGGCCTCAGAGGGAAGACAGTGGGCGGTATAATGACAGGACACCTGGTCGGGAGAAAACACCTCGGGGGAAGAATCAACAAAATCCCCGAGGAGAGCAGAGGACACCTCAGCCCCGTGGATTTATCAACATGATCTCAGGAGGACATACTGATGGGGACTCTAATAGGGCAAGAAAGGCGAGATGTCGTCGGATGGAGACTATGGAGGTGGAGAGGAGATGCTCGGGGCCCACCATCTCGTTTGGCCCCGAGGACCTGCCTAGGGATGTTGATTCACACAATGACACTCTAGTCATTCGGGCCATGATTGCTAAATATGAGGTGTCCCGCATCTTTGTGGATTCAGGAAGTTTAGTCAACTTATTCTTCAAGAAAGCCGTGGATCAGATGGATCTTGGGGAATATCACATGGAACCGGTGAGCACACCTCTGTATGGGTTCACGGGTCACTGTTTACAGCCAGTGGGAGTTGTTCAGTTTCCTATTTTGCTCGGCTCGGGAGAGTATAGGAAAACCAAGGTGGTGGAGTTCACTGTGGTGGATGCGCCCTCCTCCTATAACGTCATTCTAGGAAGGCCCGTCATGGCCGCATTCTTGGCTATGGCTTCGGCCTTACACCAGAAGATCAAGTTACCAGTGGGCGATTCAGTAGGGGAAGTCCTCGGGGACCGCAAGATGGCGAGGAAGTGTTACGTCGAGGAAGTGAGAGTTGAGCAGAAAGTGGCAAAATCCCAAGCCCAAGACCATCCTAGTGCTCGGGAAGATAGAGGTGTAAACTTGGTGGGAGATGATTTTCAGTTGACTACGGAGGATGAGGAAGAGGAGGTGGTCCTCGTCCTCCGATCGGGGTTGTTAAAATAGTGAAGTCTCTTCCTGAAGACGTGCGAAGGCAGCTGATTCAGTGCTTGGAAAAGAATAAGGATGTTTTCGCCTGGTCCCCGTCCGATCTGAAAGGGGTCAAGAGTGAAGTGATGAGAGTGAAGTGATGAAGCATCGGTTGAATGTCTCCTCGGGTTTCCGACCAGTCATTCAGAAAAGGAGGCACTTCGGGCCCGACAAAGATGCAGTGATTAGAAGTCAGGTCGAGGACCATTTGCAGGCTGGGCATATTAGAGAGGTACACTTTCCTACTTGGCTATCTAATGTTGTGTTAGTGCCGAAAGCTACAGGGAAATGGATAATGTGCGTGGACTTTAGAGATCTGAACAAAGCCTGCCCTAAATATTGCTACCCGCTCCCTCGGATCGATCAGCTCGTTGATTCCACCTCGGGTCACGAGCTGCTCAATTTCCTGGATTCCTATCAGGGATATCATCAGATACCACTGGCCGAGGAGGATCAACACAAGGTCAGTTTTATTACTGCTGATGGAACATTCTGTTATGTTGTTATGCCCTTCGGGCTAAAGAATGCAGGGGCAACGTATCAGAGGCTGATGGATAATGTAATGCCCAGAATCATTAAGAAGAGGATTAATTTAACGTTCCAACAATTACGAAGTAATGACGTTTAATTATGAGCTCGGATTTCTTTTGGAAGTGTTGGATGATTCAGAAACTGTGTATCATTACATCGCGTTAAGTGTGAGAACCAGACGAAGTAACCAGACGAAGCGATTTGATAAAATCAGCAGCAGGTTACTGTAGCTCGCGACTGGTTGAATTTTGAAAATCATTTCAAGTGTTATTTTTGATTTCAGCTGGAAGCAAACGCGCGAATAGAAGGGTCAAGGAGAAAGCGCCACGTGTTAGTTACTGTTACGCCCGAGGAATCAGCATCAAGAGTTTCTTACGCATCTGCTGGTTTATATACCTGATGGTTTTGATGTATACCTGCTGGTTGATAGTGTATCGACTGGTTGATGATGACGTAGGTACGACGACGTCGTTTTGATAATTAACGCAACCAGTCGAGGGGACGATAGATCCAGCTGAGAGAATAATACGACAGCGTTTTGACTTATGACTATGAGACTTGATGCGATGTCGTTTAGCAACCAGACGAGGAATTGGAAATCAGTCGAGAGATTTTGGTATCTGCTAGTTATCCAGTCGAGGGATCAATGCGACACAGTTTTGATTATAAACAGGAGATGTTGATACGATACCGTTTCGACTATTGTTGCGAAATAAGTCGTTGGAAATCAGCCGTTGGAATAAGACAGCGATCAGCTGCTGGTTTCTTTGAATAAAGAGGTAGTACCAGCTGAGGATACGTAACGACGTCATTGGAATTAGTTATAACGACATCGTTTTGAGTTTTGAAATGTTGCGACTGGATTGATGTTGCGACTGGATTTATGTTGGGACTGGATTCCTGTTGTTGCGACTGGTTACTATAACAGCTGATTCTTGCGTCTGCTGAAGAACAACGATATTCGAACAGCGACTGAGGACGATCAACAGCAGTTGAGGAATCTGTTTATCGTTATCCACCTTCGAAGTGGTGGGAGTATATCTTGTTTGAATACTCAGCATGACACGTGGAACTCAAATTGAAGACGTTGGAAATGCTGCAAGAAATACAGAGATCAATTGTCTATATATAGGAATGAATGTGAAATGCTGAGAACATCTTGAATTCAGCTATCGACCTTTGATCTCGCGAGTATCTCTGGAAGTGAGGAACAGAGCTTAAGAACACTGATTGAAGTATTTGAAAACAGAGGAACAAAGGTATAATCTGACAGAAGAGTCAGGAACTAGATTACTCGAGAATGATAGCTCTTGAGTATTCCGCTGAAATCACATACATATATGATTACTGTTCTTGATTTAGAACTTGAATTATGTGTGTGTCGATCCATCACAGGTAGTGGATCTTTTATATTTGCATGAGTTTGCATATTGAAGAGAATTGAATTGATTCTAATGCCCTGGACAGAGTTGGCCTGATTTTCGGAGCCGGAGATGGTTTCGATAGATGAATATTCATGTCAAGATCGGATACGAATCTTGATGGCGTCGAACTGATATGGAATCAATTCTGAGATTGAGAAGGAGAACTAGAATCATTTTATGTCATTGCATTCAATTACAGTTGATACACTGTTATGCATTTTATTGTTATTATGCGTATCTGCTGATTATATTGAGATGATTCTCACCGGAGTTTTATCCGGCTGTTGTTTTGTTTTGTATGTGTGCATGACAACAGGAAGAAAGAACTAGTGGGGAGCAACTACGGGTAGCCAGAGATACTACCTAGATGCTAGATCAGCAGCAAGAAGATGAAACACCAGCTGATAGTCTAGATGTTTGGACGACTGGTCTTAAGTTGCTTACGTCTGGTTTTGTATATAAGACATAAGAGTGTACTAGTGAACTTAGTTTGTAACCGCTGTAAACTTTGAAGTATTTATGTAAATGAATCCTGTTTACGCTACCAGCTGAACTTATTATGCTTCTGCTGATTTACGCTTCTGCTGGTTGAAATTTTTTTTGTTTTTTTAGTACATTATATATATAAATCAGATTAGATTGTTAAACTTGTTTAGGTTACATTAATAACCCACTGATTAATATTAGAAGATTAATTGTGAGCAGAGAGCCTCACAATAGGTGGTATCAGAGCGTTACTACATTAGTGAGATTTTTGAACTAGATGAGTGGGGTAGATCGAGTTCTTCCTATGATGAATTGCATGCTTGTGTGGTATATGTCTTACTGCTTTTGAATTTATATCACATGATTCTTGTGAATAAATGGTAAGAATATACCGACGAATTATGAGAAGTACATGCGTTGGAAGTGATTAACAGCATGTAGTGAGTGAAGTATGAATCAGCACTCGATCTCTTGAGCAGCAGTACATCGATGTATGCTAATCAGAGGACGGACTGAAATTGATTTGTTATTGTTTGATGAGAAATGATAAACCCGTCTGTTTGATTCTTAGATATGCCTCCTTGAAGAACTACGAATCGGCAGACAGAACAGGGCAGTACATCTACTGAGGTTTTGAATGCAGCTGCTACTCCAATGGAGACTTTATTGAAAAGATTTCAGTCATTTAAACCACCGACGTTGACAGGAACAGAAAGTGCTATTGAATGTGAAAACTGGTTAGAAGATATTGAGCAGTTGTTTGAAGCACTTGAGTACACTGATGAGCGTCGGGTGAAACTGATTATACACCAACTGCATGGTATTGGGAAAAGCTGGTGGGTAGCAACAAAGAAAGGTTGTCTATAAATAAGAGTGAATTTGAAATACTGTGAACTTCTGGATTTCAGTTATCGACCTTTGATCCTGCAAGAATCTTCGGAAGTGAAGAACAGAGTGTAAGAACGTTAACTGAAGCCTTTTGAGAACAGAGAAACAAAGGTATAATCTGACAGAAGAGTCAGGAACTAGATTACTCGAGAATGATATTTCTTGAGTATTCCGATGAAATCACATACGTATATGATTACTGTTCTTGATTTAGAACTTGAATTATATGTGTGTCGATCCATCACAGGTAGTGGATCTTTTATATTTGCATGAGTTTGCATATTGAAGAGACTTGAATTGATTCTAATGCCCAGGACTGAGTTGGACTGATTTTCGAAGCCGGAGATGGTTTCGATAGATGAATATTCATGTCAAGATCGGATACGAATCTTGATGGCGTCGAACTAATATGGAATCAATTCTGAGATCGAAAAGGAGAACTAGAATCATTTCATGTCATTGCATTTGTTTACAGTTGATACACTGTTATGCATTTTATTGTT
>KQ996496.1:9045-40777 GCA_001598015.1 Dorcoceras hygrometricum | reverse complement strand
TAATTCACAACTAGAAACGAGATCTCAAAGCTAAAACCCAAAGGCTACCTGCGCGCACAAACACACGGCCGGAGATAGCAGCTTCGCGATCTCTCTCCAGTGAACGCTAACCTCCAAACGTGGTATGGAATGATATAGCTTCGCAAGAGGAGTCCAACGCTACCTCAATTGTCCAAAACGACGGCCGGAAATGACGGGAACTACCGGATAAAATCAACGGTGAACAGTGCTCTAGGGTTCGAAACACAGAGAACGAATGTCGGGGAAAATATTCTAAGTATGGGATCTGATATCTCAATCGAAGACCAAGTCTTCCTATATATAAATCCCGTAGCTGCTGAAATCTGTTCTAAACAAATCCACCGACAAAAACCAGCAGGCACAAACAACCAGCAGATGCAAAGAAACCAGCTGCTGAAATCTCTAACCACGCTAAACAAAACGACGACGCATTGCCTACGTCATCCAGTCGCTAGCTACAGTAACCACTACCAGCTGCAAGCTACAGTAGCGAACAAATCTCTCGCAGCTGGACAGCCAGACGCTGGTTCAAAATACAAAAGCTGTAACCAGCTGAAACATACAAAACGCAGCGTTGCAACTAATCAAAACGGCGTCGCATTGCCACGTCATCAAATCTGGTCCTCTCGCGCAATACCAGCCGCAAGCTACAGGAAAACCAGACGCGAGCTACAGGACGTTGACCAACTTTGACATCTGGAAATCAAATATGCGCATCGACTGGTTCCTTAGCGCTAGCCAAAACGACGACGTTTCCTCCTCGCGCTACAATGATGTTGACCCGCGTTGACATCTGCCTCGACTGGACAACCAGCAGACACACGCGACCAGATCTCACACTAACGCTACACCAAAACTACGTCGCTCCAACTTATTCAAACGACACCGTATCTAACGTGATACAAATTCACGCTAAGGCAACTGCTGATTTTTACAAACGCTACCAGATCTCTCCAATACGATGGCGTTTCACTATGCAACCAGTTTTCAAATTCAAAAACACGAAAACTCCCAGAAAAGACCCAAATGCTAATATAGACCCGAAAATGCAAAACAAACATACAAACAGAGATCCAAACAACCCGAAATCTCTAAAAACCAATACATTCCAACAATTAATCTCTAATACAAATCCAGGTCTCACATTTCTCCCCCACTAAAAAGATTTCGTCCACGAAATCAACACAACAATTCTGAAACCAGATACAGCAGCAATATACAAATGACATCTGCCTCGACTGGACAACCAGCAGACACACGCGACCAGATCTCACACTAACGCTACACCAAAACTACGTCGCTCCAACTTATTCAAACGACACCGTATCTAACGTGATACAAATTCACGCTAAGGCAACTGCTGATTTTTACAAACGCTACCAGATCTCTCCAATACGATGGCGTTTCACTATGCAACCAGTTTTCAAATTCAAAAACACGAAAACTCCCAGAAAAGACCCAAATGCTAATATAGACCCGAAAATGCAAAACAAACATACAAACAGAGATCCAAACAACCCGAAATCTCTAAAAACCAATACATTCCAACAATTAATCTCTAATACAAATCCAGGTCTCACATTTCTCCCCCACTAAAAAGATTTCGTCCACGAAATCAACACAACAATTCTGAAACCAGATACAGCAGCAATATACAAATCAAAACTCGCCTAACACAGGCCAAGAGTTCAAGATAACTGAGCAAACATATAACAACAACTAGGGAAGAAATACAATCAAAAGTTACAAACTACTGGAAATTTAGCTCAACAGCTACTCAAAAAGATGCGGCCACTCGCGCTGCATCTTTTCTTCCAGCTCCCAAGTAGCTTCTTCCCTTCCATGTTTGATCCACTGCACCATTACCAATGGAATGGTCTTATTTCTCAGCTATTTCTCTTTTCTGCCGAGGATCTGTGAAGGATATTCTTGATAACTTAACGACTGATCTAGCTCCACCTTGTCAGTTCTAAGCACATGAGACGGATCTGGCTCATACTTCTTCAACATGGAAACATGGAAGACGTCATGAAGAGAAGAAAATTTTGGCGGCAACAACAGCCGATATGCTAAAGGGAAATCCTCTCAACAATCTCATACGGACCAACGTAACAAGGTCCAAAGAGCATGACACTGAAAAATGGAGAAACTTTGAGAAATACACGATCACCAACCTGAAACTCAAGAGGTAGACGCCTCTTATTCGCATAACTGGCTTGGCGATCCTGGGCAGCTTTCATTCGCTGTCGAATAAGATCAACATGATCTTTCATTCGCTGCACAAAGTCAGGGGCAGATAGCTGCTTCTCCCAAACTTCTTCCCAACACACTGGCGATCTGCACTTTCTGCCATACAAAGCCTCAAAAGGCGCCATACCAATCGTCACTTGATAGCTGTTATTATACGAAAACTCAACTAAGGACAACGCATCTTGCCAGCTACCTCCGAAATCCAACACAACAGCACGCAACATATCCTCCAACGTCTGGATAGTTCGCTCAGATTAGCCATCTGTCTGGGGGTGATACGCGGTACTCATAGCCAATCTGGTACCCAAAGCTGTTTGCAAACTCTACCAAAACCTGGAAGTAAACCTCGGATCTCGGTCGAAAACGATCGAAACGGGCACACCATGCAGTCTAACAACAAAATCAACGTACAGCTTCGCCATCTTCTTCAACGAGAAGGTCAGCCCATAGGGAATGAAGTGTGCAGACTTCGACAGTCGGTCTATAACCATCCAAATAGCATCACATCCTCTGCTGGAACGAGGCAGATGCGTCACGTAATCCATAGCAATGTGCTCCCAATTCCATTGGGGCACTTCTAAACTCTGCAACAGACCACCAGGTCTCATCCTTTCGGCCTTTACCATCTGACAATTCAAACATCGAGCAACAAAACCAGCAACGTCTCTCTTTAGGCCAGCCCACCAAAAATGCGGCTTAAAAGCATGGTACATCTTCCTTGCACCAGGATGAACACTATGTCAGCTACAGTGCGCTTCCCGAAGGATCTCCTCCTTCAAATCAATCAAATTGGGCACAACCAACCTGCCCCGGAAACGCAAACAACCATCGGACGAGACAGAATAGTCCTCAAGTTCGCCAGCCCTGACCTTCAACTTCAACTCATGGATAGAAGGATCAGTCCTTTGAGCTGCTCGAATGGTCGAAACAATCTGTGGCTCCACTTGGAAAGAAGAAACCACCACACAATCCTCAGCCGGGTAGTGTTAAGATGCTCCTGATCCTTAGAGATGTACAACGACACAAGCATCTCACTAGCCTTCCTGCTCAAAGCATCGGCCACTACGTTCGACTTCCCAGGCTGGTACTTCATCTCACAATCAAAGTCCTTTAGTAGCTCCATCCACCGTCGCTGTCTCATGTTCAAGTCAGGCTGCGAAAATAGATACTGCAAACTCTTGTGGTCGGAGTACACCACAAACTGCTCGCCATACAGGTAGTGACGCCAGATCTTCAACGCAAAGACCACCGCTGCTAACTCCAAATCACGGACTGCGTAACGAGTCTCATGCGGTTTCAACTGCCGCGAGGCATACGCAATGACTCGACCATTTTGCATCAACACACAACCCAATCCATTGAGCGAAGCGTCAACAAATAACAAAACCACCTGAATCGGACGGCAGAGCCAACACAGGCGCAGTTGTCAACTTTTCCTTGAGCAGTTGAAAAGCATTCTCGAACTGCTCAGTCCAAACAAACCTCTTGTCCTTTGAGTTAATTGAGTCATCGGCATCGCTATAGTTGAGAATCCCTCAATGAAACGACGATAATAGCCAGCCAGACCCAAGAAACTGTGAATCTCGGAAAAATTCCTGGGACGCTCCCAGTTCAGAACGGCATCAACCTTGCTAGGATCTACAGAAATCCCCTTGAGTTAATTGAGTCATCGGCATCGCTATAGTTGAGAATCCCTCAATGAAACGACGATAATAGCCAGCCAGACCCAAGAAACTGTGAATCTCGGAAAAATTCCTGGGACGCTCCCAGTTCAGAACGGCATCAACCTTGCTAGGATCTACAGAAATCCCCTCGGCTAAAATCACATGTCCCAAGAATACGACGCGATCCAACCAGAACTCACACTTGGAAAACTTTGCATACAACTGCTGGTCTCTCGGCGTCTGAAGGACAATCCGCAAATGCTCCTTGTGCTCCAAAGGAGTCTTCGAATAGACTAAGATGTCGTCGATGAACACGATCACAAACTGATCAATAAACTCGCGGAACACTCGGTACATCAAATCCATAAATACTGCAGGCGCGTTGGTCAAACCAAACGGCATCACCAAAAATTCAAAATGTCCGTACCTCGTACGAAACGCAGTCTTCGCGACATCTTGTTCTCTCACTCTCAGCTGATGGTACCCGGAACGAAGATCAATCTTTGAATACACCGCAGAACCTTGCAACTGATCGAACATATCATCGATTCTCGGCAACGGGTACTTGTTCTTGACAGTGGCTTTATTCAACTGGCGAAAATCAATGCACATCCGCATTGAGCCATCCTTCTTCTTCACAAACAATATGGGCACTCCCCACGGTGACATACTAGGTCGGATAAAACCTTTCTCCAGCAAATCATCTAACTGCACCTTGAGTTCTCTCAACTCCGTAGGCGCCAGACGATAAGGAGCACACGAAATCGGAGCTGTGCCAGGCACAAGCTCTATGCTGAATTCGATCTCCCGCCTCGAAGGGAAACCAGGAATCTCCTCAGGAAGTACATCCGGGAAATGTCGCACTACGGGAACATCACTGAGCTGAACACGGGAAGAAGAAGACGCATCCAAAGCGTAGATCATAAAGCCAGCATTCCCCAAAGACAACAAGCTAAACATCTCCATCGCTGAGATCAACGGGATCTTCGATCTAGAATCCTGGCCGTAGAGGTCCCAATTCTCGCCAGACAAAGGCCTAAAGCGCACAATCCCATGGAAGCAGTCCACGGAGGCCCTATAGTTGGACAGCGCATCCATCCCAACTATGCAATCGAAATGCCAAAGCATCAAACGGATCAAGTTCGTTAACAGGACATTCTCACCAAACCGCAACACACCATCCAAAAAAACCTCCTGGGAGAACAGGTTCACACAACCAGGGGTAGAAACAGAAACAGCATCGTGCAAAGGGATGGTACATAGACCATGCGCAACAATAAAGGAATCAGAAATAAACGAATGTGATGCACCGGTGTCAAACAACACACGAGCAGGAAAGTCAAAGACAAGACATGTACCTCCAATCACCCGGCTCGATGTCTCCTTGGCCTGCTCCCTCGTAATGGCGTTAACCTGAGCATGTTGGGGTCCTGAGAAGAAAGGCTGAGACGACTGTCCGAATCGCGACGGACCAGGCTGCTGAAACGGCCTAAACTGAGGCTCACCCAATCGGGGCTACTGAAACTGCTGAGAACGGCCCCTAGACTGACTTCCACGACCCTGAGGCTGGGCCGCGGTCTGCTGTGATCCAGCTGACGGACACACTCTCGCAAAATGCCCGTACTGACCACAAAGGTTGCAGGAACCCTGCACACCAACACACTGCGTGGAAGGATGCTTCCCTCCACAAAAACCACAGAACTATGCCTGTGGTGCCTGTTGCCGACGAGCACTACGACTCCGCATGCCCTCATCGAGATCAAGGGCACTATCCACTGCCTCAGCATACGTTTTGGGTTTGCTGGTCAACACCATCTGATAAATCTCATCATTCAAACCCTCAATAAATCGAGTCCGCTTGGCCCTCTCTCGGCCAGAAACATGGGGAACGTATGCCAACAAGGAATATAACCGATGCGCATACTCCCTCACGGACATGGAGCCCTGCTCCAAACGATCAAACTCCCTCTCACGTGCGTTCACATAAGATTACGGTACATACTCCTGTCGGAAGGTGGTAGAGAAACTATCCCAAGAGATCCCAACTCCGGTCTCCAGCAAAGTACTCGAAGCACCTCGCCACCAGCGCTCTGCGGCCTTCCTAAGCAAGAGAGTCACTAAACTTAGTCGAAGATCATCATCATACTGAACTCGGTCGAAAAGAGCAATAACATTCCGGAGCCACGAATCCGCATCCTCACTGGACTCGTCACCATTGAAGACTGGAGGGTTCATCCTCTGAAACCGAGCGATCACCACATCCATCCGCTCCACCGGGGGAGGCAAATCACCAACTTCCTCCTCCTCACTAACACGAGAATGGCTGTGAGCACTACGCCTATCCTCGTTCTGTCCTGATGATTCCTCAAACTGCCCCTACCTCTACCACGACGTCTAGGCGGCATCTACGAAAACATTCAACAAGATCAAGCAAAACAGAACAAATACGGCATAGATAGCATATAACACAGAAATATGCAGCACGTAGTCACATAACCAAGCACATGCAACACACAACACTGTGCCTAGACTCGAGTGAGATCAAAGAAATTGAGCTTATCCCAGCTTAGGCTCTGATACCAGAAATGTCAGGCCTCGTGATATAAACAGAGTAAAATCATACAAACACATGCGGAAGCTATCAAAAAGCGGGTAGATTTTTCGTTTTTGGCCTGACGGTTTAAAACAATATAATTTAAAATACAAGAATACTCAAAATACGATCCCAGTTTAAAATCCAACAACAACAGAATCAGTATAGCATAACAACATCCAACGACAACATGTATCAGACTCCAACTACAGGATACAATAACGAAGCGCAGGGCATCCCCCTGGCTAACTGATACATATATATATATATGCTATACGCAACTGGGACACGCTAACCACCTCCTGGGGCACCACCAGCTGGGTTAAAGCCATGACCAGCTGTAAAACCTGGGTTTCCTGAAAACAACACAAAAAGGAAACAAACCAAGCCCCAGAGGGACACGGGGTCAAACCCCAGCATGGAGAGCAAATAAAGCAGCTAAGGAAATGCATAAGATAAGTGCAGATGCTATGCATGAGACACCGGATAACAACAGAAGGCTCGACCAACAAAGGAGCTAAGGAACTCAAGCACAGCTCCAAGAATCTGCAACAGCAGTGGCCACGAGGTGTGTTCACAGTGTGGTAATGAGCCACTCGCCATGAAACAACACCCTATACCAGATGCATCAAACAAATCAACCTGCCATTGCCTAACCCATGAACCGTGGTAGTTAACCACTCGGCGCATGGTGGCTAACGATCCCAGCAGGGAGATGAGAGTGCGGAATTGCCGCTCGCCCTCGCATCCTGGTAAGAATCAACAACAGCAATACAATATACGAACAATGGCTGCAACGACAATATGAATTCAATAGGGGAAATGCATGTATGCATAAACAGAGCAACTAAACAATCAACAGAACCATGTATGCACACAGCACATCCACGGTATTGCACCACAACCATCTACCATTCAATCTCACGCCAATTCCCAGCTACATCAAGCTCAGATCCGTACCTTATACTTTTGTGCAACAATTACTACAAAATAGGCCCGAGAGTTTTGGATAGCAACATGCTAGATACACAACACACATATCTCAAAAGCTGCACAAAACTCACGGCCAACTATAGAAGCTCACGGCTAGGAGATACGCTCAACCAAACCAACGACTAATCTCAACAACACAACTCAGCAGGGAGCTTAATTCGAGGCTAGGAACAGATCTTATCACAAAAGGAACGAAGTTCTACCTGTACGATACCACGCACAACCAAGCAGCATCTTCGCGTTCCTCAACTAGCCGATCACAGCCTCCCAAAGTGGTATGGAATGATAGAGCTTTTCAAGAGGAGTCCAACGCTACCTCAATTGTCCAAGATGAAGGCCGGAATCGACGGGAATCACCGGATAAAATCAACGGTGAACAGTAGCCTAGGGTTCGAAGCGAAGAACAATGTCGGGGAAAATATTCTAAGTATGGGATCTGATATCTCAATCGAAGTCCAAGTCTTCATATATATAAATCCCGTAGCTGCTGAAATCTGTTCTAAACAAATCCACCGACAAAAACCAGCAGGCACAAACAACCAGCAGATGCAAAGAAACCAGCTGCTGAAATCTCTAACCACGCTAAACAAAACGACGACGCATTGCCTACGTCATCCAGTCGCTAGCTACAGTAACCACTACCAGCTGCAAGCTACAGTAGCGAACAAATCTCTCGCAGCTGGACAGCCAGACGCTGGTTCAAAATACAAAAGCTGGAACCAGCTGAAACATACAAAACGCAGCGTTGCAACTAATCAAAACGGCGTCGCATTGCCACGTCATCAAATCTGGTCCTCTCGCGCAATACCAGCCGCAAGCTACAGGAAAACCAGACGCGAGCTACAGGAACGTTGACCAACGTTGACATCTAGAAATCAAATATGCGCATCGACTGGTTCCTTAGTGCTAGCCAAAACGACGACTTTTCCTCCTCGCGCTACAGTGATGTTGACCCGCGTTGACATCTGCCTGGACTGAACAACCAGCAGACACACGCGACCAGATCTCACACTAACGCTACACCAAAACGACGTCGCCAAACGACACCGTATTCAACGCGATACAAATTCACGCTAAGGCAACTGCTGATATTTACAAACGCTACCAGATCTCTCCAATACGACGGTGTTTCACTATGCAACCAGCTTTCAAATTCAAAAACACGAAAACTCCCAGAAAAGACCCAAATGCTAATACAGACCCGAAAATACAAACCAAACATACAAACAGAGATCCAAACCACCAGAATCTGTAAAAACCAATATATTCCAACAATTAATCTCTAATACAAATCCAAGTCTCACAACAGCTAATACACGACATAAAATATTACCAAATCTGATATCGAAACTGCTTAATATAGCTCAATTCGTACCTCAAACCTCAACAGATCTTACAAAAAGAAGGGCGCAGCAACCAACTCAAGTCTACTGCCCAAGCAGCTCCACGGAAACTCAGCAGAAGCTACTAGAAGCTCGAATCTGTTAAGATATCTCAAGATCAACTCAATTCTGGACTCAAACAGCTAAAATTCTAAAGCCTCGTAGCTCACTCAGCTACCTCAACTCTACATAGCACTACTCAGCTCTCATAAGAAACTTAATCGGTAAAGAATCACTTACCCCAAATCTGTTAAAGAACAGACAAGCTACAGGTCCACAATCGTGAAGGAAAACAAACTCTACAACAAATTCGTGCTCCTCAAATCCGGCGACTCCAGTCTCCAAACTGGTATCAATTGAAAGCCCTAGAGAAGACGAGCTCAGCGCTGCTAATCTTGCTCCAAACGGCGACGAAAAACGACGGCAATCGACGGAAATAGGGTTCGGGTGAACATTAACTATCAAGGGTTATCAGGGATGAAGATAGGGAATATCTGGTTCAAAAATGCTCTAAGTCGACACTTACATTTAAATCCCCAGTCAAAACTACAACAGAAGTCATCATCGACTTCTTCAGATCTCTCCCCAACTCAGATCTTGGTACTAAACAGCTTTCATTCTAAGGCAGAAGCCTCTCGGATCTAGTTCTCTAAACAATACCAAAGCGACCTCGCTCTTACTTATCAAAACGACATAGCATCAGAGTCAAGCTCTCACAACAGATCCCTCTAACGCTCATCCAGATCCTGATCACATCTGCATCATCGAACGAATTGGTCTACACAGTAACGTTGACCAACTTTGACTCTGAACAACTCAAGACCACTGATCAACACTGACTTCCTCGAGTAAAACTCACATGTGCTCACGTCCGCTAAGCAGATCTCATTCGCTAGCACCAAGTCTAAAAACACAATACAACATCGCATCACCTCCAGCGACGCCAGATTTGACTAGCACCCAAAACGACACCGTTTCACCTCCTACTCTCGAAAATTCCCGCAAACAAACGAGGACACACCTGAGCATACAGATTTCGCTCAAATCTGAAATTCAAAAAATTACCAAGTCGTCAAATCTGAAAACCCGATACTCAGAAACTCAATTAGCTAATAAAATCATACTTAGCAAATTTCCTCACATGAAAGACCTACGGTCTTCACACCAAAAAGACTAAAGTGGAATGAAATAACTATTCCTCAACAGTTTATAATCAACACTCCTCAAATACCCCGAAAATAGAACGTATGGATATTTCTCAAATAATAGAAGAAGAAGATGAAAAAATTACTATCAAATTTAATCCAAAAATTAAAATTGTTTCCACACAAACTCTTCAGAGATCCCAATCTCGTCATTCATTTTCTACATTTTCAAAAAATACATCCAAATATGAATTTGTTACTCCTATTCCAAAACCTAGATCAGGTACTTCATCACCACAAAATTATTCACCTCCAACATCACCTTCCATTTTCAGCATGATGATGATCACATCTGGAAGAGAATTCAAGCCAGACTTTGAATACTTAAATGAAGAAAGGCAAAATAAATTCCTTAATCCTAAAATAATTTGGTATGACAAATTAGATAAATAAATTCGAGAAAAAATTAATTCTGAATGGATTCTCAAAATGAAAACAATAAAATCGAATATTCCCTTTTATAAGTTTTTAACAATATTTCTATCCGCTGAAGGCTTCAATGATTTCCAAAATAAATCCGCTATACAGATCAATACTAGTCTTCACAAAAAAAATGAGTTTTGGCAATCAATGAATCTGTTTCTGCCATCCACCCACCTCTTCAAGCTTTAAAACTTCAAACTCCAAAAGGTGAGGTCACTGCAGACCCTTTAATTACTACCCAAGTTGATCACATATCTAATAATCTTACTCAAAGCCAGCAAACAAAACCCTGAAAAACCTCAATTTTTAATGATACAGTTGCTAAACCTTTTTTCCAGACAAAGGTCATCCCCACAGAAAAAGAAAAACAAATAAGCTTCAACAGTAATACTGATTTTCTTCTTAACAAAATATCTACAAAAATATCCGAAATTGGCACTTCTGGATGTAAAATCAATTGTGTAGAAACCATTAATGATCAAAATACTGAATCCCAAACTTCTAGTACTACTAATTCTGAGCCTGAATCAGAAGATGATGTCAATATTATTGAAAATCCCTTTACAGATGATGATAATCAACTTAATAAAATCTATACCAGAAGAAGACGGTTCAATAATAACAATACTCGTAATTATTACCAACGTCATAGACCAGTTCATATTGGCTTCGAAGAACGAAACCAATTCAAAAGACTAAATATGATGGTCGATCCATGATTGAATGGAATATTGACGGTAAATCTGAATATGAAATTTTAAATACTTTACAAGAAATGGGTATGGCTCGTATGGCCTACAAAATTAAAGGACGAAAGAAAGAAACAACCACGACTTTAATTAGTCAAGGTTTTACTGCCAATTAAGAAATTGGTGGGATAATGCTTTACCCCTTGATTCAAAACTAAGTATATTAAATCATGTGAATTCCTCATTATTACTATCTCAATGTATTTTATTGGCAATCCAAAGAAGAATTCAATTCCTCAAAAATAATTTTAACCAATCTTCGATGCCCATCCTTAACTGATTATCGATGGTATAAGGATGTTTTCCTCACACATGTTCTGCGCCGAGAAGACTGTAATATGCCTTTTTGGAAGGAACGGTTCATTATGGGACTACCCCCGTCTCTTTTCCGACATAATAATTCAAAAGCTAAAAACTGCAATTGGCATTGAAGACATTCCTTTTGGTGACATGACTTTTGGACAATTGTTTGCTTTCATTAAACAAGAAGGCTTATCATTATGTTCTGAACTCAAACTTCAAGCTAAATATAGATCTGATTGCACAACGACTAGAAAAGAAGTTGGCAGTTTCTGTTCAATGTTCGGATTAATGAATATCGATCCGCCTTCAGTCCAGAGAAAAAAGAAAGAAATTACTTCAAAAGATCATATCCACCCGAATTTAGGTGTACTAATAATTACAGAAAATACTAAACCTAGTAAACATAAATCAAACACTTTAAAATGTTGGAATTGTGACCAGCCAGGTCACACATCAAATAATTGTCTTAAAAAACCTAAAAAACCTCATAAGAAAAATAAAAAATCCAAGATTAATGAATTAATAGATGATATACCCAGTGACTATAGTACCTCTACAAAAGATGAAACAGAATCCGAAAATGAATCTCCTTCAAAAGGCATCTGCCACCTATCTGTAATTTCAAAAGATAAAAAGGAAGCTATACTCGATCTGGTACAACAAATTTCATATCATGAAACTCAAAAACTGTACCTTAATAAATTAAAATATCTAATTAATGATGAAGCAAGCTCAAAACGAGATCTCATCAAAGAACATTTCAGCTTAAGCACTTTATGTGATAAGTATCCTCAACAAAGTATACTTAAACAAATAACTACAAAAGATCTACAAACAGAAATCAATCTCCTTAAAAAATAAGTTAATCAGCTTCAAAAAGATCTTTTTCTTTAAGAGAAAAAGATATAGAATCAGAAACTAAATTATTACTTCTCAATCCACAATCCGTTGAAGAAATTAATATAACCAATACTAATAACGCATGTACCAGTAATTTTATCAATTCCATACAAAAATTGAATTCCAAAAATGGTATCACAACAATTGGTTATTTCTGACTTTAAAATAACTCTTATTGCTCTTGTCGACTCTAGAACGTTAGAGAAGGCGTCATCCCATCCAAACACTATGAGAAAACAACAGAACAACTTTACATTGCCAATTCAAAACCTCTAGACGTAAGGTACAAATTATCCAACGCACATATTTGTAATAATGTATACTATTTCAAAAACGTTTTCACTCTTGTCCGTGACATATCTCAGGATATGATTCTCGGCACTCCCTTCCTTACACAAATCTACCCCTTTCAGGTCAATAATAAGGGTGTTTTCACCAAAATACATGGACGACACATTCTCTTCCCTTTCATCACACCTGTCAAACAAAAATAAATATTCTTATTATAAAATTCTTCAATTTTTAAACAAGTAAATATTATATATAATAAAAAACAACATATTAATTCTTTAAAAGAAGGAATTCCTTATCTCCAACTTGAAGAACAATTAACTAATCCTCATATTAAGCAAAAAATATCTGAACTTGAATTTTATATCACCAATCAAATATGCAGCGAACTTCCAAACGCCTTTTGGGATCGCAAAAGTCATATAGTAACCCTTCCATATGAAAAATATTTCAATGAAAGACATATCCCTACAAAAACCAGTCCTATCAAAATGAATCAGGAATTCTTACACCATTGTCAAATTGAAATCCAAGATCTCTTATCTAAAAAATTAATACGACCATCAAAATCATCCAGGAGTTGTTCCGCTTTTTATGTTTTCAAACAAGCTGAACTGGAACGTGGTGTTCCACGATTAGTTATAAATTACAAACCTTTAAACAAGGTACTTCAATGGATAAGATACCCAATTTCTAATAAACGATATCTCATTAACCGATTACATTCAGCTAAAGTATTTTCAAAATTTGACCTCAAATCTGGCTTCTGGCAAATCCAAATGCCGAATCTGATCGATACAAAACCGCATTCACAGTCCCTTTTGGCCAATACGAATGGAATGTAATGTCATTTGGTCTCAAAAATGCTCCTCCGAATTCCAACGCATAATGAATGACATTTTCAATCCCTACAGCCCTTACAGTATCGTCTACATAGATGATATCCTCATATTTTCTGATAATTTAGATCAACACTTCAAACACTTAAGACATTTCCTTAAATCATTAAACAAAATGGACTTGTCTTATCTCAAAAGAAAATGAAATTATTTCAGACTTCCGTCCGTTTTCTAGGACATGATATATCAAAAGGTTTGATAAAACCAATCCATAGAGTTATCCAATTTGCTGAAAAATTCCCAAACCACAATAAAGATAAAAATAAACTTCAAAAATTTTTAGGTTTTCTGAATTATATTGCAGAATTATTCGCTAAAATACGACAAATTTGTCAATCCTTGTATGAACGTTTACAAAAAAATCTCCCTCCATGGTCTGATATCAACACTAGTATCGTTAAGAGTATTAAACATAATGTGGCAGCACAGAGTGCACCTATTATGTGCGTTAGGGTTGGGCTGTTAGGCCAATGAGTCAGGGAGGTGCGTGTCTAACTGCTGGTGCTGTCTCAATTCTCTTAGAGATCAGTCTTACCCTTCCCCTACCGCCGACCCTATCCCCAACATAGATAGTATTACCCATTAAGATATGACATCACATTTTTACAGCCCACATGGCCAACCAGATCAAGCGAAGCAACGTCAGCAGCTTGACGTACGAGAACTTCCCAGGAGGTCACCCATCCCAGTACTGTTCTCACCCTTGCACGCTTACCCTTCCCCTACCGCCAGCCCTATCCCCAGCAGAGATAGTATTACCCGTTAAGATCTGGCATCACATTTTTTCAGATCAGCAGCTTGACGTACGAGAACTTCCCAGGAGGTCATCCATCCTAGTACTGTTCTCACCCTTGCACTCTTAACTCAACAAAAAGCTTTCATGATAGTCGAAACAGATGCCTTGGACATAGGTTACGGTGGCATTCTCAAGCAACGATTAGATAACCAAGAACAGCTAGCAAAATTTCATTCTGATCTCTGGCTCGGACCACAAAAAATTACTCAACAATCAAAAAAGATATTTTATTAATTGTTTTATGTATTTAAAAATTTCAAGATGATCTTTTTAACAAAACATTTCTTTTACGCGTTGACTGAGAATATGCTAAGGAATTTATTTTAAAGATGTTCAAAATCTTGTTTCAAAACACATATTTTCCAGATGGCAAGCTATACTTTCGGTTTTTGATTTTGAAATTGAGTTTATCAAAGAGGAAGATAATTCTCTTCCTGACTTCCTTACTAGAGAATTTTTACAAGGAAAACAAAATTTTCTTGCAGATGGATCCCTCAAAGCAGAAACTTCAAACTCCTAAAGATTACGAGATGCCTTCAACACCTTCAAAACAATTGGTTCAACTCCAACCAAAAACCCCTCAAAAGTCACTGTAACGCCCCAAAATCCATAGGACCACATTTATGCATTTTATTGATTTCATGGGCCAAATTGGCAATTTTAAATATTATGTATTTACTGATTATTTATTTTAGAAAGCAAGATGCGCTACGGCTGGTACCAGCAGATGACTCCAAAGAGCGATGCACGAGCTGATTTTAAATCAATTTAAAAATATTTTAAGGAGGACAAATGATTTCTTTTGAAAAAGGTTTGGTGTTCTACAATATAAAATGATATGAAAGGGATTTTGATAAATTTTATAAGTGTGTCAAGTTTGATTTCACAAGTATCTTGCCACTAATCCCTTTCATATAAAAAACATGTTTTCAAAGTAAAATCTTTATCATTTTGCAAAGAAAAATCTTGAGGTGTTCTTCAAAATATATCCAGAGAAGTTCGTGCGTTGTTTAAGGAGAAGAATTCTGCAGGAATCGGTTGCTGTCGCAAAGCTTTGTTTAAGGCAAGTAAAAGCTGATTTTTGACTCACCATTTGAAGCATATATAGTTGTTTCTGAATCTTTTGCTTGTATGTGTAACAGTATGTTTAAAGTTCATGTTTTAAATAATTTAGACATGAAAAGGAAGGAAAGATGGGTTCGAAAATATTGTTTTGATGCTTCCAAATGTTTTCCAGAAAGATTATGATGTTTTAAAGTACTGAGGATTCAAGTTTATTCCCAGAATGTTTATGAATGTTCTTCAATTTAGTAGTTGAAATATCAGAATTTGATAACTATGTAATCGGTAGATGCTAGTTGAATCAGTATGAAGTCTGGTTTGATAGGCAACGGCTGATAGCATAGTTGTTGTTTTGATGTTATAATATAAAGCCAAATTCAGCAGTTGTGTTGTTTCCATAAATTCCAGTGGATGCACTGTTCACCAGCAGATGCATTTTGTTGTAATAGTTCAGCAGTTGCTCTATTCGTTTCTAAGTACTGTTCATTTCAGCTGGTATTAGTCTTGCGACTGGTACTATTCATTGCGTCTGGATTTCTATTCCTTACAGCTGGTTTCATTTCTTGCGACTGGTTTTATTGTCACGGCAAATTTCTTTGAACGACATCGTTTTTCTTAGTATGAAACCTTCCAAAATTTGCGTCTGATTTCTATTGTTTATTGCAGCTGGTTGTTAACATTTTTACTACTGCTGGTCAATATGCTAACGACGTCGTTTCATTTAAAACAAACTTTGAAGCTGGTTTCTTTTACTAAAATACTTTCATCTCGGTTTACGTATGTTAGCGCTTTTCTTGCACTAACGACGCCGTTTTGTTTAAAATAAGACCTTGCGACTGGTTCTTGTCTTGCGAATGGTTCCTATTCGTTGCAACTGGTACTGTTCACTACATCTGATTTTATCCTGCGACTGGGTTCTCTTCCGACTGGTCCTATGTCAATGTAACGTTTCCAAAGTCGAACTCAATACTCAGTAAAGTTTTGAAAAAAAAATAATGGAAGCGAGAGTTTTAGATGATGTAACCCGAGGATTTTAAGAAATAAAGTTTTACGAAAGGATGTTAATGGAACAAAGTTTATTTAAAGATTGTGGCATAGATAGTTGACGGTCACCAAGGAGAAGGGTGAGCAGTTGTCTAGATGTCGACTGCCCTTTCATATGAGCTATATGCTAAAACTGATATCGGAAGTCATTTTGATCAAAGTGCAACACGGACCATGAGGAGCTTATATGCCATAATCTAAAGAAACGAAATTGATGTTAAGATCTGGGCTATTATCCCCTGTCTCTAAGATTACAAAAGAATTGTTTATGAAATGTTTATGTATGTTCAAATGTCTGCCTGCGTTTTATGAAATTGTTATTATTCGGG
The DNA here is from genome assembly GCA_001598015.1 of Dorcoceras hygrometricum. Classification (NCBI taxonomy): domain Eukaryota; kingdom Viridiplantae; phylum Streptophyta; class Magnoliopsida; order Lamiales; family Gesneriaceae; genus Dorcoceras; species Dorcoceras hygrometricum. The sequence continues at coordinate 23,873 of KQ996496.1, read as the reverse complement.
TTCTACTTGCTGAGCCTTTAGGCTCACTAGCTTTTAAAATAGTGCAGGTACGACAGGTGGAGAACGAACAGAAGGTTAAACTTGAAATACAGCTGCTGGGTGGTGTTGTGTTTATCCAAGGCCTACGTTTTCCGTGTCTCAGTTGTATTGTTTTGAGTTAGAATGTACTGTATTAGATAGCAACGGTTGTATATTTACATAGAATAGCAGCTGTTGTAAATCGCAATTGCAAAGTTATATAATATACTCTGTTTTTCCGCAAACAAGTTTCAGCAGTTGGCGCGCAATTAAGTGTTTGATAGTTTTGTCTTTGAGTTTCTATTTCTTTTGAAGTTATAAGGAATACATCTTATAACAAATTATCCTTCAGTCCTTCTTTCAACAGCTGGATCAAAGTTCATCGTCTGTTCTTCTAAGTTGTGAGTTTATTTTCAGAGCATTGTCTTTAAATTATTTAGCATGTTCTGATATATGTATGTGGTGGATTACGGGCTATAGAATATAGAATGACAGGAAGAGGAAGAACTAGAAGAAGTATTCCTTTAGAAGAAACTGATAGTGATAATAATGCTAATATCACTCAATTGTTACGACTGCTGGTAGAGCAAAATAATAGAGGCAATGGCCAATCTTCCAGCAGTAGGGGACCAAGTAATGATGATCCCCAGGAGAAGTTCAGACGACAGAAACCTAAGGAATTTAGTGGTACTACTGATCCACTAGTTGCGGAGATCTGGATTAAATCCATGGAGGTTATTTTTGAGTACCTCCAAATTTCTGATTTAGATAGGCCAAGGTGCGCTATCTAATGTTAAGGGAAGATGCGATGATTTGGTGGGAAGGATCCAAATTGTCTGTGGATCTACTGAATTTAACTTGGGCAGATTTTAAGCAAGTGTTCTTTGAACAATACTTCCCAGCTGGTAAAAGGTCAGAGTTAAAAAGGGATTTCTTGACCCTTAAACAAGGAAGTTCAACTGTACAAGAATATGCACGTATATTTGAACGAGGGTGCTACTTTGTGCCATTGATTGAAAGAGATCCAGAGGAGAAATTGAATCATTTCATTGAAGGATTGATGCCTATGTTCAAAACGAATGTTAGGCTATCCGTGCCAAGGACTTACAGAGAAGCAGTGTATAGAGCCCTACAAGTTGAAAGGGATTGGAAGGATCTTGATGAGGAAAGGTAGCAAAAGAGACAAGCCTTTCAGCAGAAGGACCAGAGGCCATTCAAGAAACAGAACAAGAACTAGCAGATGCCTCAGGAGCAAAAACCTCTACAGATTCAACCTATAAGCTCTGTTCCTGCTGGTAATATTAGAACAGAATGTCCTAAGTGCCATAAGAATCATCTGGGATAATGCAGACTTGGACAAAACGTCTGCTATAAATGTGGAATGCCTGGACATATTTTGAAGAATTGTCCAAAGCTCAACCAACTGGTGACCATCAGAGCTTTTGTTATGACAGCTGAACAAGCTCCTCCAGACTCGACAGTAGTCACAGGTGAAATTTCGATAGCTGGATTTCCTTCTCTAGCTTTAGTAGATTCAGGAGCTACACATTCATTTATTGCTGCTGAGTTTGTTAAGAAACTGCCTATCCAGCCGGAGCAAGTAATGATAGGTTATTGTGTGTCGGTACCATCAGGGGAGAAGTTGGTATCGCATGAGTTGTTTAGAAGTTTAGAACTCAAACTTCAAGGACATAAGATTACTGCTGATTTGATTGTGTTACCAATTCCAGAATTTGATATGATTTTGGGAATAGATTGGCTAAATAAGTATGGGGTAGTAATTGACTTTAAGCTACGAACAGTCGAGATTAACCCACCGGTAGGAAAGTCATTCCAGTTTTTAGCCAAACATGTTGATAAAGTTCCCCGAGTTATATCATCTTTAGTAGCGACTGATAGACCCCAACTGTCAACTGTAGAAGTAGCAAATGAATTCCCTGAGGTTTTTCCAGAAGATATCCAGGGATTACCACCGGACAGGGAGTTAGAATTTTCAATTGATCTAATTCCAAGAGCTGCTCCAGTATCTAGACCACCATATATATTAGCTCCATCAGAAATGAAAGAACTGAAAGAACAAATACAAGATCTGTTGGAAAAGGGGTTTATAAGACCAAGTACTTCCCCTTGGGGAGCCCCTATTTTATTTGTTAAGAAGAAGGATGGGAGTATGAGGTTATGTATAGATTACAGAGAGTTAAATAAATTGACAATTAAGAATAAGTATCCATTACCTATGATAGAAGATCTGTTCGACCAGTTGAGAGGGTCAGTAGTATTTTCTAAGATCGACTTGAGGTCTGGATACCATCAATTAAAGATTAAGGCAGCTGATGTTTACAAGACAGCCTTAAGAACTAGGTATGGCCATTATGAATTTTGGTTATGCCTTTTGGACTTAGAATGCTCCATCAGCTCAATGGTGGTGCTGTCTCTTGGAAGAGTTCCAAGCAAGACACCATCGCGGATTCAACCACTGAGGCTGAGTACATTGCAGCATCAGCTGCTGCTAAGGAGGCCGTTTGGATAAGGAATTTCGTCCAAGAGTTGGGCGTCATTCCTAATGGAGTTGGTCCAGTCCCGGTGTACTGCGACAACATGGGTGCCGTTGGGCAAGCAAAGGAGTCTAGGTCTCACCAAAGATCCAAACACATACTGAGGAAATACCACATAATCCGGGATATTGTGGCTAGAGGCGACATAGCAGTTGAGAGAGTCGCCTCTGCGGACAACGTTGCTGATCCACTTACGAAGCCCTTGCCTGGACCGTTGTTTGAAAACCATCGCGAAACAATGGGACTGCGTCTGATGAGTAGTTGGCTTTAGGGCAAGTGGGAGATTGTTAGAGTAGATGCCCAACTAGCCAACTTGTGGCGTGTGGGTCTTATTGACTCTTGTACAAACGATCTTTATATATGATATTCGCATTCTTTTATATGGCATTCTTTACTTTCATTATGTGTGTAATGATTTACAACTGTATTGAGTAAAGACCTAGAATACACTAAAGCGTATGTTAGATGTGATAGTGGGTATGACGGCTATCATGAAACACATCTAATAGTCGCTGTGTATTTTGAACATGTTCCTAGTCGATTGGGCCGTCAAAATGAGGATAAGGCCGCCCGAGTTCGAGACTAGTATCTGCGATGCTTATCCCTGAACCATTGAGGGTCACACAAGTACTGGATTCGAAATTCCCACACGGATACTCAGCTCAATGTGTTGAGCACGAGAAGAGGATTTCGGGAAGTGCGACTTCCTAAAAGTCAACAGGGGTCAAACCGGGGTTTCCCGCTGTTGAGGGGCAAAACGGTCATTTTGCTATTTGGGGTTAGATGATCTGAAAAATTGTTTTTCATATCATAACATTCAGTTTTGGAAACTGAGTCGATCGGTCCGATCTGATCGGCGATCGGAGTTACGATGAAGTCACAGCAATGGATATCGTCAATTGGACCCGGGCCCGATGGGCCGGTCCAAATCCATTATTAAGTCTATATAATTGAGACTATTATTAGACTTAAACACTTCATACAACACAATTATAAAACCTAACCCTACACACCAAAAGCCGCCGCCTCCCTCTCGATCACGCCGCCGCCCGCCGCCGCCGCCAAATTCGCCGGAATTTGTTCCGGCCTAGTTTTTCGAGGAGTATTCGTTCGTGCCGATCTCGTCAGCGCTTCTAGTGCAGCCTGACGAAGGATTCTCGGATCTGGTCGTGGACTGGATTGGCGTATCTACCGCAATCTACCGAGAAGAGCCGGATTATTGTAATCACGGTTGGAGTCAGGCACAAGTGCCAGAGAGGTAACACGCTGAACATCCTATGAATGTCGTAGAATGTAGATTGATTTTTCGTATTGATCGCCTCCCGGTTCTATAATTTTGTTCTTCCGCTGCCTGACCGGGGGGGGCGGATCCGGATCCACCAACAATATGCGTGTATGCAAATGCAACAATTGATATTAATAACAATGCACAAACGATAACAGCACAGAGCACACACACAGCCAAGCATATAATCCATTCTCAATTCTAAGCTGTAAACAAGCTCACATCCGTACATCAAATCTTTGTACAACAATTACGACAAGCAAATAGCCACAATGACGCAGATCCACCACCCCAAAAATCTAGGAGCGAAATCCGACGCTTATGCTAACAGATTACACAAGGGATATGTCTTCGCACACCTCACCAGCTTCAAGCAAACGTTCAAAAACAATATCCAAACGAAGCGTCTCAGCAAGAGGAGTCCAACGCTACCACTCTCACTCTCATTAGAGCTGTCTACCGTCGACAATCGAAGAAGATAAGGTTTGGTGAACAGTAGCTAGGTATCGCGACAGAATTTGGCAATCGGGAAATATTCTAAGTGTCGGGAACAATAATAGAGAACAAAGCCAAGCTCTCCATTTAATCTCACTGCTAACAGAAAATAGGAACAGCTCCAACGACAACTTAAACTATCGCAATTGATATTCCCGCTCGCAAAACAGATCTTGCAATAGATCTCTCACTAAGCCAAAACAGCGATCACTACTAACTCAAACGACGTCGCAGAGAACTACTGTCGCAAATGGACACGTCATGTGAGACCTGTGTTTTTGCAATCAGGTGTTGCTCGGGTTGGAACCAGCTTGTAACGCCCCAAAATCCATAGGACCACATTTATGCATTTTATTGATTTCATGGGCCAAATTGGCAATTTTAAATGTTATGTATTTACTGATTTATTTATTTTAGAAAGCAAGATGCGCTGCGGCTGGTACCAGCAGATGACTCCAAAGAGCGATGCACGAGCTGGTTTTAAATCAATTGAAAAATATTTTAAGGAGGACAAATGATTTTTTTTGAAAAAGGTTTGGTGTTTTACAAATTAAAATGATATGAAGGGAATTTTGCTAAATTTTATAAGTGTGTCAAGCTTGATTTCACAAGTAGCTTTCCACTAATCCCTTTCATATAAAAAATCTGTTTTCAAAGTAAGATCTTTATCATTTTGCAAAGAAAAATCTTGAGGTGTTCTTCATCCAGAGAAGTCCGTGCATTGTTTAAGGAGAAAAATTCTACAGGAATCGGTTGTTGTCGCAAAGCTTTGTTTAAGGCAAGTAAAATATGATTTTTGACTCACCATTTGAAACATATATTGTTGTTTCTGAGTCTTTTGCTTGTATGTGTAACAGTATGTTTAAAGTTCATGTTTTAAATAATTTAGACATGAAAAGGAAGGAAATATGGGTTCGAAAATATTGTTTTGATGCTTCCAAATGTTTTCCAGAAAGATTATGATGTTTTAAAGTACTGAGGATTCAAGTTTATTCCCAGAATGTTTATGAATGTTCTTCAATTTAGTAGTTGAAATATCTGAATTTGATAACTATGTAATCGGTAGATGCTAGTTGAATCAGTAGGAAGTCTGGTTTGATAGGCAACGGCTGATAGTATAGTTGTTGTTTTGATATTAAAAATACTAAGCTAAAATTCAGCAGATGTATTCTTATTGTAAAATCCAGCAGTTACATTGCTTTCGTAAAATTCAGTGGATGCACTGTTCACCAGCAGATGCATTTTGTTGTAATAGTTCAGCAGTTGCTCTATTTGTTTCTAAGTACTGTTCATTTCAGCTGGTATTAGTCTTGCGACTGGTACTATTCATTGCGTCTGGATTTCTATTCCTTACAGCTGGTTTCATTTCTTGCGACTGGTTTTATTGTCGCGGCAAATTTCTTTGAACGACATCGTTTTGCTTAGTATGAAACCTTCCAAAATTTGCGTCTGATTTCTATTGTTTATTGCAGCTGGTTGTTAACTCGTTTCATTTAAAACACACTTTGCAGCTGGTTTCTTTTAGTAAAATACTTGCGTCTGGGTTTACTTATGTTAGCGCTTTTCTTGCACTAACGACGTCGTTTTGTTTAAAATAAGACCTTGCGACTAGTTCTTGTCTTGCGGCTGGTTCCTATTCTTTGCAACTGGTACTGTTCACTACGTCTGATTTTATCCTGCGACTGGGTTCTCTTCCGACTGGTCCTATATCAATGTAACGTTTCCAAAGTCGAACTCAATACTCAGTAAAGTTTTGAAAAAAAAAATAATGGAAGTGAGAGTTTTAGATGATGGAACCCGAGGATTTTAAGAAAGAAAGTTTTATGAAAGGATGTTAATGGAACAAAGTTTATTTTAAGATTGTGGCATAGATAGTTGACGGTCATCAAGGAGAAGGGTGAGCAGTTGTCTAGATGTCGACTGCCCTTTCAAATGAGCTATATGCTAAAACTGATATCGGAAGTAATTTTCATCAAAGTGCAACACGGACCATGAGGAGCTTATATGCCATAATCTAAAGAAAAGAAATTGATGTTAAGAGCTGGGCTATTATCCCCAGTCTCTAAGATTAGGAAAGAATTGTTTATGAAATGTTTATGTATGTTCAGATATCTGCCTGCGTTTTATGAAATTGTTATTATTCGGGTTCTAGTTGCTGAGCCTTTAGGCTCACTAGCTTTCAAAATGGTGCAGGTGCGACAGCTGGAGAACGAACAGAAGGTGAAACTTGAAATACAGCTGCTGGGTGGTGTTTTGTTTATCCAAGGCCTACGTTTTCCGTGTCTCAGTTGTATTGTTTTGAGTTAGAATGTACTGTATTAGATCAGTTAAACGGTTGTATATTTACATAGAATAGCAGCTGTTGTAAATCGCAATTGCAAAGTTATATAATATACTCTGTTTTTCCGCAAACAAGTTTCAGCAGTTTGCGCGCAATTAAGTGTTTGATAGTTTTGTCTTTGAGTTTCTATTTCTTTTGAAGTTATACGGAATACAGCTTATAAAAAATTATCCTTCAGTCCTTCTTTGTTTCGAAATTTTTTTTTTATTTTATTTACCCCGATATCGTGGCCCCGTTGGGTTCGGGCGTCACAACATGGTATCAGAGCAACGTTCCTGAGATAAACACACCCACCAACAGCTGGATCAAAGTTCATCGTCTGTTCTTCTAAGTTGTGAGTTTATTTTCAGAGCATTGTCTTTAAAATTATTTAGCATGTTCTGATATATGTATGTGGTGGATTACGGGCTATAGAATATAGAATGGCAGGAAGAGGAAGAACTAGAAGAAGTATTCCTTTAGAAGAAACTGATAGTGATAATAATGCTAATATCACTCAATTGTTACGACTGCTGTTAGAGCCTGTTCTTCTAAGTTGTGAGTTTATTTTCAGAGCATTGTCTTTAAATTATTTAGCATGTTCTGATATATGTATGTGGTGGATTACGGGCTATAGAATATAGAATGGCAGGAAGAGGAAGAACTAGAAGAAGTATTCCTTTAGAAGAAACTGATAGTGATAATAATGCTAATATCACTCAATTGTTACGACTGCTGTTAGAGCAAAATAAGAGAGGCAATGGCCAATCTTCCAGCAGTAGGGGACCAAGTAATGATGATCCCCAGGAGAAGTTCAGACGACAGAAACCTAAGGAATTTAATTGTACTACTGATCCACTAGTTGCGGAGAGCTGGATTAAATCCATGGAGGTTATTTTTGAGTACCTCCAAATGTCTGATTTAGATAGGCCAAGGTGCGCTATCTACATGTTAAGGGAAGATGCGATGATTTGGTGGGAAGGAGCCAAATTGTCTGTGGATCTACTGAATTTAACTTGGGCAGATTTTAAGCAAGTGTTTTTTGAACAATACTTCCCAGCTGGTAAAAGGTCTGAGTTAAAAAGGGATTTCTTGACCCTTAAACAAGGAAGTTCAACTGTACAAGAATATGCACGTATATTTGAACGAGGGTGCTACATTGTGCCATTGATTGCAAGAGATCCAGAGGAGAAATTGAATCATTTCGTTGAAGGATTGAAGCCTATGTTCAAAATGAATGTTAGGCTATCCGTGCCAAGGACATACAGAGAAGCAGTGGATAGAGCCCTGCAAGTTGAAAGGGATTGGAAGGATCTTGATGAGGAAAGGCAGCAAAAGAGACAAGCCTTTCAGCAGAAGGACCAGAGGCCATTCAAGAAACAGAACAAGAACCAGCAGAGGCCTCAGGAGCAAAAACCTCTACAGATTCAACCTATAAGCTCTGTTCCTGCTGGTAATATTAGAACAGAATGTCCTAAGTGCCATAAGAATCATCTGGGGCAATGCAGACTTGGACAAAACGTCTGCTACAAATGTGGAATGCCTGGACATATTTTGAAGAATTGTCCAAAGCTCAAACAACTGGTGACCAGCAGAGCTTTTGTTATGACAGTTGAACAAGCTCCTCCAGACTCGACAGTAGTCACAGGTGAAATTTCGATAGCTGGATTTCCTTCTCTAGCTTTAGTAGATTCAGGAGCTACACATTCATTTATTGCTGCTGAGTTTGTTAAAAAACTGCCTATCCAGCCTGAGCAAGTAATGATAGGTTATTGTGTGTCGGTACCATCAGGGGAGAAGTTGGTATCGCACGAGTTGTTTAGAAGTTTAGAACTCAAACTTCAAGGACATAAGATTACTGCTGATTTGATTGTGTTACCAATGTCAGAATTTGATATGATTTTGGAATAGATTGGCTAACTAAGTATGGGGTAGTAATTGACTTTAAGCTACGAACAGTCGAGATTAACCCACCAGTAGTAAAGTCATTCCAGTTTTTAGCCAAACATGTTGATAAAGTTCCCCGAGTTATATCATCTTTAGTAGCGACTGATAGACCCCAACTGTCAACTGTAGAAGTAGCAAATGAATTCCCTAAGGTTTTTCCAGAAGATATCCAGGGATTACCACCGGACAGGGAGTTAGAATTTTCAATTGATCTAATTCCAGGAGCTGCTCCAGTATCTAGACCACCATATATATTAGCTCCATCAGAAATGAAAGAACTGAAAGAACAAATACAAGATCTGCTGGAAAAGGGGTTTATAAGACCAAGTACTTCCCTTTGGGGAGCCCCTGTTTTATTTGTTAAGAAGAAGGATGGGAGTATGAGGTTATGTATAGATTACAGAGAGTTAAATAAATTGACAATTAAGAATAAGTATCCATTACCTAGGATAGAAGATCTGTTCGACCAGTTGAGAGGGTCAGTAGTATTTTCTAAGATCGACTTGAGGTCTGGATACCATCAATTAAAGATTAAGGCAGCTGATGTTAACAAGACAGCCTTTAGAACTAGGTATGGCCATTATGAATTTTTGGTTATGCCTTTTGGACTTACGAATGCTCCATCAGCTTTTATGGATTTAATGAATAGGGTCTTTCAACCATTTCTGGACCAGTTTGTAGTTGTATTCATTGATGACATCTTAGTGTATTCTAAGACCAAAAGGGAGCACGTCCAACATTTAAGAATTGTACTCCAGATTTTGAAAGATAAGCAGTTGTTTGCTAAATTTAGCAAATGTGATTTCTGGATGGAGAAAGTATCATTCGTAGGCCATATAATTTCTAAGGATGGAATAGAAGTTGACCCAGCCAAGGTAGAAGCTGTTCGCGACTGGCCAACACCAAAGAATGTTGCAGAGATAAGGAGTTTCTTGGGTTTAGCTGGATATTATAGGCGATTTATCCAAGGATTCTCTAAGATTTCTGTTCCTCTGACTATGTTAACAAGAAATCAGGTGAAATATAACTGGACAGTTGAATGTCAAAACAGTTTTGACAAATTGAAGCAAGCATTGATTGAAGCACCTGTGTTAACAATGCCAACCGATGAAGGAAATTTGTAATTTATACTGATGCTTCTAAATTGGGACTAAGAGCTGTGTTGATGCAAGATCGTAAAGTCATATCATACGCATCTAGACAGCTGAAGGATCATGAGAAGAATTACCCAACCCATGACTTAGAACTGGCAGCTGTTGTCTTTGCCCTTAAAATATGGAGGCATTACCTATATGGGGAGAGGTGTGAAATATTTACAGATCACAAAAGTTTGAAATACTTCTTTACCCAGAAAGAATTGAATATGAGGCAGAGGCGATGGTTGGAGCTGGTTAAAGATTACGATTGTACTATCAGTTATCACCCAGGAAATGCAAACATGGTAGCGGATGCTCTAAGCAGGAAATCAGCAGGACTAGCGCAACTAACTGTTCAGAAATCATTGGCGATTGATGTTGAAAGGTTTGGACTCGAGATAGTGTCCAGCAGCAGCAGTAACATGATTTTAGCAGACCTCTCAGTAAGATCAAATTTGTTATATCAAATTCGAGAAGGTCAGCTGTAGCGACCAGATCTTTTAGAAGCCACAAACTAGAAAGATATGAGATTGAGGGATTACAATGCTATTATATTCAACTCTTGATTAATCGAGTTTCAGATTTTATCTATGTATTTGTTTAGCTTTTTATCATTTAAGAGCTAAATTCCAGATAGCAGGAATGCAATGACAGTAGATATCTAAACAATTCCTACGAGCCAATCGAATCCTTTGTTTTAACTAAAACTGTTCGATTTTCATATGCATTGTTTGGTTTAAAACAGAGCACGCTTCTTTCAGAATTTGACATCTTGAATTGAATGTGTTTCTTCCTTAGGCATTTACAAATCATATAAATAGGATCTTAAGTTGCTTCATGCATCATTACTTTCAAAATCAAATCATATAAAGCGGTGCTCTCTCTCTCAAAAAGCCGAACCAAATACTTTCAAAGAGTTTTAAAGGAAACAGGCGGTGCGTTAGGAGTTGCTGGATTTATACTGTGATTTGTGTTCAAGAATTCAGGCAAGTAAACTCTGTTTCTTGCTCACTCAGTGAAAGTATATATTCAATTCTTTTTGCATGATTTTATGAGATTTTCAAGAAAGGAAGATGGCTTCGGCTGTTCTTCAAAACCAATTCAGCAGATGCATATTTCAGCAGATGCTTTGCTTTCGTAAATTCAGCAGATGCATATTTCAGCAGATGCTTTGCTTTCGTAAATTCAGCAGATGCATATTTCAGCAGATGCTTTGCTTTCGTAAATTCAGCAGATGCATATTTCAGCAGATGCTTTGCTTTCGTAAATTCAGCAGATGCATATTTCAGCAGATGCTTTGCTTTCGTAAATTCAGCAGATGCATATTTCAGCAGATGCTTTGCTTTCGTAAATTCAGCAGATGCATATTTCAGCAGATGCTTTGCTTTCGTAAATTCAGCAGATGCATATTTCAGCAGATGCTTTGCTTTCGTAAATTCAGCAGATGCATAATTCTGCAGATGCTTTGCTTTCGTAAATTCAGCAGATGCATAAATCAGCAGTAGCGACTGGTTGTAGCGACTGGTTGTAGCGACTGATTGTAGAGACTGGTTGTAGCGACTGGTTGTAGCGACAGAGTTATGTGCTACGACATCGTTTCACTTTACATTTATTTAAAAGACCTCACGACTGGATTCTTGTCTTGCGACTGGTTCCTATTCGTTGCGACTGGTACTGTTCACCAGCAGATGTATTTCATTTCATTATTTCAGCAGTTGTTTTACTTACTTCTAAGTAGTGTTCATTCAGCTGGTATTAGTCTTGCGACTGGTACTGTTCATTCTTCGTTTTTCCTCAGCAGATAACGAAATTTCATAATTCGAATTTTATTCCATTCAGAATCATTTCCAAGATTGTATTCGATTTAACTGACAGATTCAAGTAGCATTTTTATTCAGTTTTCATTTTTGCAAGCCTTACAGAGAAATCATTTACAGTTCCAGAACATCATTAGAGGAGAGAAAACCAGTAAACGTACAGAGAGAAAGAAAACAGATTTTTAGAAAGAAAAGAAAGAGCAGAACGATGTTTTAGAAAATGTTTTAAGTTATGACAACTAAGAGGGTCCCCAGATGAAGGGTGAGTGTGCGGCTGACGAACCGTATGCCCTTTCAACAGAGGAAGGATCAGGTGTATAGGTCGACGGATCTATATATCCCTTCACCATGAGCCATAGTGCTAGAAACTGATATCAGGAGTGTGATCAAGCGAATTGGACCAAAATGTTTAAAGTGTTGTCATAATTTCAGAAGAGCGCAAATGTGATTTTAGTCACAGCTCCAGAATATGTTTAAAGAAAATGTTTTCAGAATTTGATAATGTTTTATGCTTTCAGTTTCTATCAGAATTCTCAAATAAAGATATATGTTAGTGCGCTTGTTCATTTCAAAGCATACACAGATTTCAGATTATGTATTCAGTTTCAGTATCAGTTCTATTGCATGATTTTGCTATTCCAGATTTACCTGCTGAGCCTTTGGCTCACTAGTTTTCATTGAGTGCAGGTAATCAGCAGTAGGAGCTGGAGGGAGATGATCAGAAATGGGAGGATGTGTTTATCGTGGACATCTTCCATTGTTTCTTTTCAGCTTTTGATTTAGATGTACAGAACTTTAGTTTGGTTTTGTATGTTAGCTGATTTCTAGTTTCTTATTTTGTAGAAATCTGTACAAACTTGTGGAGTCAAGAGATATGCTAGTATTTCGTATTTTCTTCAGCTAGTATATCTATGCAGCGTATGTTATAAGGTCAGCAGAGGATTTAGTTCCATGTTTTATATACCCTTCCAGCTGATTTCTTCCGCTCACTTCATTGTTTCAATTGTTCCGCATTTATTAAGATTGAAATTTTTGGGTCTTTCAATTCGATCCCCAAATTTCTAAATTTTCTTTGAGAAAAGTCCGGTCGTTACAGTTGGTATCAGAGCATGGTCCTTGAGATAAACACACTTCCAGTCTGAGCAGATCTCTCCAGCCGCTTCTAAAATTTGTGAGTTTTAATTCATGTTTCAGCATAGAGTAATCTCTCATATAGAATTGTGGTGGATTTGGGTTACTCTTACAGATATGTCAAGAAGAGGTAGAGGAAGAGGAAGTCTTACAGAGGCAGATAGTGAGTCTGATGGAGCGAACCCCATCCTCAATACCATGGCGCAATTGTTAGAGCACTTAGTTAACCAAAACAATAATGAGAATGGTCAAACCTCAGGAAGAATAGTTAGTCGTGAAGATCCATAGGAGAGGTTTAGAAGACAGAGACCTCAGGAATTTTCTGGTACGACTGATCCCCTTATAGTAGAGAGTTGGATTAAATCCATAGAGGTGATTTTTGATTATTTGCAACTGACTGAACAAGAAAGACCTCGGTGTGCGATTTACATGCTGAGAGGAGATGCCATGATATGGTGGGAAGGAGCCAAGTTAACAGTAGACTTGGAAATTCTTACTTGGGAAGAGTTTAAAAGAGTATTTTATGAACAATAATTTACAGCAGATGTAAGACAGCAGTTGTGTAGTGAGTTTTTAACTCTTAAGCAGGGAGAGATGTCTATGCGGGATTATATCCGTAAGTTTGAGAGAGGTTGTTATTTTATTCCTTTAATTGGGACAAATGCAGATATGAAGCTAGAACATTTTGTTGATGGGTTATAACCGATGATTAGACATGATGTTAGATTGGCAGAACCCGTAGATTATAGATCCGCCGTGAATAAGGCCCTACGGGCAGAACAATACTGGAAAATAATAGAAGAAGAGAGACAATTGAAAAGACAAGCTTTTCAGCAGAAGGACCGTAGGCAAAATAAGAAACCAAGTAGTAACCAGCAGTAATCTCAAGAAAAAGAACCCTTAGTTGTTCAGCCTATTTCTGCTGTTCCTAATTCAGGAACTAGACCTCCATGTCCAACCTGTAAGAAAAACCATTCAGGCCAGTGTCTTTTTGGCCAGAGAGTGTGTTATACTTGTGGTAAGCCAGGCCATATGTCTAGGGAATGTTCCCAGAAGCGACCACTCATCACCGGTAGAGCTTACATAATGACAGCTGCAGAAACCCCAGCAGATACCTCAGCAGCGACGGGTAAGACTTTGTTGCCAATATGTTTACCTTAGCATTGTTAGATTCTGGTCAACTTGTATTTTGTATCAGATAGGTTTGTTAAGAAATTGATATCTAGCTTAGAAGAAAAAGAATTAGAGTACTGTGTTTAGATCCTTTTGAATTCGAATTTAGTTCCCGTATGTTTAGAATTGTTCTTCTTCCGGTGAATGGTAACATCGGAACTTGACGCTATGTAATCGGTAGTTGTTAATCGAATCAGTGTCTGGTTTGATAGACAACAGCTAATAGCGTAGCTGTCGTTGGATGTTGCAGCACCAAAGTTCGTTTTTCAGCACTTGCATTCCATTGTTATGACCAGCAGCTGCACAGTCCATTTCCAGCAGTTGCATTATATCGTTGAATTCAGCAGTTGTATCCATGTTGTTTGCAACGGCATCGTTTTAATTAGTACGTTTGTTGTTAGTAAAAGACTTTGCAGCTGGTTCCTATTTATCCCAGCTGGTTTCTTTCAGCACTATTCATGAACAGTAGAAAATTTGTTTCGTTTCCAAATACTGTTCCAATTTGTTGCATCTGATTTCATTTCATCGATGCGTCTCTTATAGTAGAATTAAATGTTCAGCTAGGAACCTGTCTGAGTAGCGTTAGATTTAGATTATGAAGAAGTTTTAGTAAAGATTTTTTTTAAGAGAAAACCGTAAGTTAAAGAATAGAACTATCCCTGGATTAAGATGCAGTGGGTAAGTCACACTGAAAGAGAAATTATAAGGGAAGACGATTATGACTTGTAGAAAAGCTACCCAGATTTCCTCAAGAAAGTGAATTTCGGGGACAAAATTATTTTAAGGGGGGTAGATTGTAGCGACCAGATCTTTTAGAAGCCACAAACTAGAAAGATATGAGATTGAGGGATTACAATGCTATTATATTCAACTCTTGATTAATCGAGTTTCAGATTTTATCTATGTATTGTTTAGCTTTTTATCATTTAAGAGCTAAATTCCAGATAGCAG
>KQ996495.1:26162-64099 GCA_001598015.1 Dorcoceras hygrometricum | reverse complement strand
GGTTTAAGAGCTGAATTGTTGAAAGAAGCCCATACAGCGCCCTATTTGGTGCATCCAGGAATTACAAAAATGTACAAAGACCTCCAGCAATTGTATTGGTGGCCAGGAATGAAGAAGGATGTTGCCAAGTTTGTAGCAGAATGTTTAACTTGTCAGCTGGTGAAAGCCGAACACCAGCGACCAGCAGGACTATTGAAGCCACTGCCGATTCCCTAATGGAAGTGGGAATGTATAGCGATGGATTTTGTAACTGGTTTACCAAGGAATGTGCAAGGATATAACTCCATTTGGGTTATAATTGATAGGCTCACTAAGTCTGCTCATTTCTTACCAGTTAAAACAACATATGAAGTGAGCAAATATGCTGAATTGTATGTTAAGGAAATAGTGAGACTTCACGGTATTCCAGTTTCCATTGTATCAGATAGGGATCCTAAGTTTACATCAGCATTTGGAAAAGTCTACACAAGGCTATGGGTACAAAGTTGACGTTCAGCACTGCGTTTCACCCTCAAACTGATGGACAATCGGAAAGAGTGATCCAAATTTTAGAAGACTTGCTCAGAGCTTGTATAGTGGATTTTTCAGAGAGTTGGGATTCGAAATTGCCATTGGTAGAGTTTGCCTACAATAACAGTTTCCAAGCTTCGATTCAAATGGCTCCATATGAAGTTTTGTATGGCAGAAAGTGTAGAACACCACTTCATTGGGATGAAGTTGGAGAAAGAGATGGTTTAGGACCAGATATTGTGGAGCAAACAGCAGCAGTTGTTCGAAATATAAAGGAATGAATGGAAGCTGCTCAAAGTCGACAGAAAAGTTATGCAGACAATCGCAGAAGGGAACTGAATTTCGAGATAGGTGATCATGTATTCCTGAGAATAGCTCCAATGAAAGGAGTTATGCGTTTTGGAAAGAAAGGAAAGTTGAGTCCAAGGTATATTGGACCATACAAGATTTTAGAGAAGGTAGGAACACTCGCCTAATCGACTAGCGTTGCCTCCACAAATGTCAGCAGTGCACAATGTTTTTCACGTATCAGCTTTGAGGAAATATATTCCCCACCCTTCGCATGTGTTAAGTCATGAACCAATTCATTTAGCACCAGATTTAAGCTATGAAGAGCGACCAGAAAGAATACTCCTCGAGAAATTAGAAGATTAAGAAACCGTAGCATTCCTATGGTTAAGATACAATGGTCCAACCAGTCGGAGCGAGAAGCAACATGGGAAACAGAAGCTGATATGCTAAGCTTATACCCATATTTATTTGGTACATAAATTTCGAGGACGAAATTTCAATAAGGAGGGTAGAGTTGTAACGCCCCAAAATCCATAGGACCACATTTATACATTTTATTGATCTCATGGGCCAAATTGGCAATTTTAAATGTTATGTATTTGCTGATTTATTGATGTTAGCAAGTAAGATGCACTGCGGCTGGTACCAGTAGATGACTCCAAAGAGTGATGCACGAGCTGGTTCTAAATCGATTGAAAAATATTTTAAGGAGGTGAAATGATTTCTTTTGGAAAAGGTTTGCTACTTCACAAATTAAAATGGTTAGAAGGGAGTTTTTATTAAAATACTGCAACTTGTTTAAAGTGTGTCATGCTAAATATTACAAGTAGCTTGCCACTAATCCCTTCGGTATTTAAACCTGTTTTTGAAGAAAGATCTTTATCATTTTCAAAGAAATCCTCCTGTGTTCTTCAAAGTTATTTGCAGAGAAGTTCGTGTATTGCTCAAGGGGAAGAATTCTGCAGGGATCAGCTGCTGTTGCAAAGCTACGGTTAAGGCAAGTAAAAGCTGTTTCTTGACTCACCATTTAAAGCATATATTCATGTTTTTGAGTCTTCTTGCCTATATGTTATTGTAAGTTTCGAAGTTCATGTTTTAAGATGTTTTAAACATGAAAAAGGAAAGGAAATATGGGTTCAAAATGATGTTTTGAAATGATATTGATGCTTCCAAAATGTTTTCCAGAAAGTTATGAATGTTGCAAAGAACTGAGGATTCGATTGTTCAAGAAAAGTCTATGAATGTTCTTCAGTTTAAAAGTCGTAATATCAAGATTTGCTGATTGTGTAATCGGTAGTTGCTAGTTGAATCATTATAAAGTATGGTTTGATAGGCAACGGCTGATGGCATACTTATTGTTTTGATGTTACAAATGTTGAGTTATGTTCCAGCAGCTGCATCTCCTTGTTAAGATTCAGCAGCAGCATCGTTATAATGCTTACGAATGTTCTTCCTTTTTGCTGTAATGTCGGGATTTGATGATTGTATAATCAATAGTTGCTAGTTGAATCAGTATAAAGTCTGGTTTAATAGGCGATGGCTGGTAGCGCGTTCATTGTTTCGATATTACAAGTGTCTTTCGTAAATTCCAGCAGATGCACTGTTCATCAGCAGGTGCATCTTTTCTTGATAAAATCAGCAGTTGCACTTCTTTGTTGAAGATCAGCAGCTGCATTGTTATCGTAAATTCAGCAGCTGCAATTCCTTTATTAGAATTCAGCAGTTGCGTTGTTTTCATAAAATCAGCAGATGCACTGTACATCAGCAGGTGCATTCCTATTGAAATATTTCGGTCGTTGTATTTCTTTCGCAAATTCCAGTTGGTGCACTGGTCACCAGCAGGTGCATTTCTTTGTTAACACCAGCAGGTGCATTCCTATTGAACTAATTCAGCAGTTGCAAATCCTTTGTTAGAATTCAGCAGTTGCAATATTTATTTTATTATTCTTGCGACTGGTTGACACGCTACGACATCGTTTCACTTACAATTGTTCAAAAGACCTTGCGACTGGATTCCTGTCTTGCGACTGGTTTCCTATTCCTTGCGACTGGTTTTTTTTCAACCAGTTCCATTTTAACGATAAGTTCCCAAAGGAGTAGTCGTCCAGATGTCGGCTGCCCTTTCATATGAGCTATATGCTAGAACGGATTTCCGAAGTCATTTGATCAAGTGCAACACGGACCATGAGGAACTTATATGCCATGATCAACTGAAAATGATATTGAAATTGTTAACAATGAGAAGCTGGGCTATCATCCCCTGTTTCTGCCATTGAATGTTTATTGAACTGTTTACGAAAATGATATTGTTCATTGAAGTTCCTTAACATATGTATTGAACAGATGTCCATCTGTATATTTGAATTGTTATTACCCAGGTTTTACTTGCTGAGCCTCTAGGCTCACTAGCTTTTAAAATGGTGTAGGTGCGACAACTGATGGAAGAACAGCAGGTGAAACTTGAAACCAGCAGCTGGGTGGTTGTGTTTATCAAGGGGCCAACGTAATCCATGTATAGGATAATGTTGTTTTATCTTTTGTAGGATCTGTATTAGATCAGTTGCAACGGTTGTATATTTACATAGAATAGCAGCTGGTTGTAAATCGCAATTGCAAAGTTATATAATATACTCTCTTTTTCCGCAAACAAGTTTCAGCAGTAGGCGCCATAATTAGTATTGTGTCTGTGTCTGGTTTATGTTTCGAGTTTTCTTTCAAGTTATAGGAAATACAGCCTATAGCGAATTATCTTTTAGCCCTTCTTTTATTCGAAAATTTTTATTCACCCCAAATCGTGATTCCCGTGGGTTCGGGCGTCACAAGATCGGACCGATCTATACAGTTTACAAAACTGAGCATTATGATGCGAAAATAAATTTTCGGACCACCTAATCCAAAATAGCAGTTTGGCCCCTGCAAGTTTCAAGGATAGTCAAACTAGCCCAAACTTTAGGAAAATTGCATTTTTTACCCTGTTTATTTTTAGGAAGTCGCACTTCCATCCTTCCTCCTCCTATACTCAACAAATTGAGCTTAATTTCCATGCGGGAATCGAGAAACCAGTACTTGTGTGACCCTCAATGGTTCAGGGATACAGCTAGCCGTGGACTCACAACAATTGTGACTCCGAAATCACAATTTCGGACTAACCCATCGGAACATGGTAAAGTGTCTAGCAACATCGCCCCATGATCCCCTAGGAATCACTAATAGTGCCTGCAAGAACCAGTTGGTCATGGTTAGCGTAAAGTACGGTCCTTTCAACACAAATATTTAGATCAGATCAACGACCATTGGTAAATCGAGAGTCTCTAGAGATCTAATAACCATGCATACATCTTGGAGATCAAATAGTGACATCGCGTGTGTTACTAGGCAAACCCATTTACCTAAAACACATCAAGTACTCTGGCCAAATATTTGTCACACTATTATCTCCTCAGATAGCATAGGATATCTACGCACAAGGGCGAGCGGTGAATCCTCGAAAACGAAGCATCGACTCCTACATGCATCGTGACCTCACCCAATCCCACCACCTGATGACGCCAACTGAGTCGGTAAACCGGTCAAAGTGAGGCACCTATCATGTAGAGTCTCAATGACGTTTGAGTAATAAGGGCTAATCTGTACAACCAAGGCCTCGGACTTAATCCACTCGACAAATGGTAACCACTTGGAAAGTCCGAACGAGGGTAGTTCGATAGATCACAAGGTCACTATCCATCTGCATGCTCAGAACATCACAATGTTCCCTACCAATGAAACGTGATACTTCACATCGCAGATGCTAGTCTCAAACTCGGGCTGCCTTATTCTCATTTTGACGGCCCAATCGACTAGGAACGAGTTTAGAACACACAGTGACTATTAGATTTGTTTCATGATAGCCATCATATCCACTATCACATCTAACATACACTATGGTGTATTCTAGGTCTTTCGCGATGTTTTTCAAACAACGGTCCAGGCAAGGGCTTCGTAAGTGGATCAGCAATGTTATCTGCAGAGGCGACTCTCTCGACTGCTATGTCACCTCTAGCCACAATATCCCGGATTATGTGGTATTTCCTCAGTATATGTTTGGATCTTTGGTGAGACCTAGGCTCCTTTGTTTGCGCAACGGCATCCGTGTTGTCACAGTACACCGGGACTGGACCAACTCCTTCAGGGATTACGCCCAACTCTTGGAAGAAATTCCTCATCCAAACCGTCTCTTTAGTAGCAGCTGATGCTGCGATGTACTCAGCCTCAGTTGTTGAATCCGCGATGGTGTCTTACTTGGAACTCTTCCAAAAGACAGCACCACCATTGAGCATGAATACAAAACCAGAGGTTGACTTCGAATCATGCACATCACATTGGAAGCTAGAATCAGTGTAGCATTCCAATTTCAGTTCACCACCCCCATAGACCATGAACATATTCTTAGTCCTTCGTAAGTACTTAACAATATCTTTCACGGCCTTCCAATGCAGTTGGCCGGGGTTGGCTTGGTAACGGCTCGTGACACTCAGAACATATGCGACATCTGGTCTAGTTGAGATCATGGCATACATAATACTACCTATTGCCGAGGCATATGGCACACTTGTCATAATCTCTATCTCCTCATCAGTCTTTGGACACATAGACTTAGATAGAGTGACCCCGTGGCATATAGGTAGGTGTCCTCTCTTGGACTCTTCCATAGATAACCGCTTAAGTATGGTATCGATGTAGGTAGCTTGGGTGAGTCCGAGAATCCTTTTCGATCTATCTCTATAGATCTGTATTCCTAGAATGTAGGATGCTTCACCCATGCCTTCATCGAGAATTTACTAGACAACCATACTTTTGTTGATTGCAACATTCCTACATCATTCCCAATGAGTAGAATGTCATCAACATAAAGTACAAGGAATGTCACAGCATTTTTACCTACCTTCTTATACACACATGGCTCCTCGGGATTCTTGATGAAACCAAATTCTTTAATTGTTTCATCATATCTCAGGTTCCAAATTCTCGATGCTTGTTTGAGACCGTAAATCGATCTCTGAAGTTTGCATACTTTATGCTCACTTCCTACAGATGTGAAACCCTCAGGCTGCGTCATATAGATCTCTTCCTTAATGTTTCCATTAAGGAACGCAGTTTTTACATCCATTTGCCATATCTCATAGTCATACCATGCGGCTATGGCTAGTAGGATTCTAATTTACTTGAACATTGCGACTGGTGAGAAGGTTTCGTCATAGTCAACAACTTGTCTTTGAGTGTAACCTTTCGCGACCAGTCGTGCCTTGTAGGTCAGTACCTTACCATCAGGCCCAAGTTTTCTCTTGTATATCCATTTACACCCAATAAGAACTATTCCTTCGGGAGTATTAATAAGAGTCCAAATTTGGTTTGCATTGAGTCAATCTAAGATTGCATCGCTTCAAGCCATAAATTAGAATCAGCATCGGAAATCGCCTCCTTGAAGGTTCTTGGATCGCATCCAACAGTTTGATCACTTTGATCATCTTCAAGGAGGAAACCATATGTAACCGGAGCCCTAGGAACCCTTTTAGATCTCCTAGGTGCGTCCATATCAAGTATTGGCTCTTGAGGTGCGGGAGATTCACTTGTTACTTCAGTTGGTTCTCGAACCTCTTCGAGTTCTACTATCTTGCCTTTTCTATCAAGTAGAAATTCCCTTTCTAGAAAGGTGGCATTTCTAGAAACAAACACTTTTGTTTCATTGGGATAGTAGAAGTAGTATCCAATAGAATTATTTGGATACCCAACAAAGTAACATAAGATGGATCTATTATCCAGCTTATCTCCCACTGTCTACTTCACGTAAGCAGGACATCCCCAAATCCTCAAGTATGAGTATTTGGGTGGCTTGCCCATCCATATCTCATATGGAGTTTTATCCACCGCCTTGGTGTGGACATTGTTCAACAACATTACCGCCGTTTCGAGTGCATAGCCCCAAAACGAGGCAGGAAGTTCAGTGAAACTCATCATAGATCGAACCATGTCCATCAAGGTTCGGTTACGACGCTCCGCTACACCATTGAGCTGTGGTGTGGCCGGAGGGGTCCACTGTGAGAGAATAACATTCTCTTTAAGATAGTCTTGAAACTCGGTACTCAAGTATTCTCCACCTCGATCGGATCGAAGTGTTTTAATACTTTTTCCCAATTGATTTTCCACTTCAGCCTTGAATTCTTTGAACCTTTCAAAGGATTCAAACTTGTGCTTCATTAAGTACAAGTACCCATACCTACAGTGATCATCGGTAAAGGTGATGAAGTAGGTGTGCCCGGACTTAGTACCAATGCTAAGTGGGCCACACACATCAGTGTGGATCAAATCCAGTAGGCCTTCAGCACGTTCATCTTTGCCCGTGAAGGGAAATTTAGTCATTTTTCCCTTGAGACAAGACTCACAAGTTGGTAGGGAGTTAATATCAGACATATCAAGCATGTCACTCCTAATCAACTTGTTCATCCTATTCAAGGAAACATGACCTAGCCTAGCGTGCCAAAGTTGTGCCGGGTTCAAACTATCGTTTTTCCTTTTTATTGTTGTTGTATGTGTTTCCACATCACGAGTTGGAACTTCTTTCAATTTTAAGGTGTACAGATCATTTTTGTGTTCCCCAATCTCAATCAAACATTCATTCTTGTATATTGCAAATCGAATTGGCAAAATGACAAGAATATCAATCACTATCAAGCATAGAAACAGAAGTGATGTTCTTTATTAATTCGGGAACAAATAAAACGTTTCTCAATAACAACTTAAAATTTGAAGACATAAATAAATAAACATCTCCTATAACTACAGCAGTAACCCTTGCTCCGTTGTCAAGCCTAAAGTGGGTCTCACCCTCTCTAAGACGCCGACTTCTTGTCATTACCTGCAAATCATTGCAGATATGAGATCCACATCCGGTATCAAGTACCCAAGAAGTCGAATTAAGAGACATATTGATTTCGATGTAGAACATACCTTTTGCAGTTCGCAACTGCTCGAGGTAATCCTTACATTTATTCCTCCAGTGTCCAGGCTTGTGACAGTGGTGGCAAACATCCTCAGATTTGTTTGGCTTTGAAGTCCCTGTCTTGGGCTTCTTGGTGGGCTTTCCCTCCTTTGCAGGGGCAGAACACTTCTTACCCTTGCGTTTCGGCCCCTTCTTCGCAGAGGAAGAAGAGCCCATAAGGAGGACGGGCTTGTCCTTCTTTATGATCCCTTCGAATACGAAAAGCATGTTCACCACCTCTTCAAGGGTGGATTCCAGCTTGTTCATGTTAAAGTTGACCACAAAGGGGTCGAACGCAGCTGGGAGGGAGAGGAGAAGCAGATCCACAGACAGCTCATGTGGAAGCGTGATATCAAGGCCCACTAGCTTCTCAATGAGCCGAATCATATGAACCCCATGCTTGCGGACCGAAGTCCCCTCGCGCATGCGGCTCGTCATGAGCTCCTTGACAGTAGTGAACCTCTCAGTCCGAGAGTTCTCCCCATACAGTTCCTTGAGATGAATGTGTATGCCAGCAGCATACTCCGTCTTCTCAAAGCGCCGCTGCATTTCGTTGCACATCGATGCTATCATATAGCACCGTGCCTTAAGCTCGTCGTCCCATCATTTGTCCAGCTTTGCCAGATCCTCAGGACTGGCATCGCAGGGGCTTCCTTCGGAGGGGTCTTCTCTAGCGTGTAGAGAAGTTTCTCCGAAGCCAAGACAATCTTGAGGTTTCGAAGCCAATCTTGGTAGTTCAAACCAGTGAACTTGTTGCTATCCAGTATAGCAGCAAGTGGATTTTTATTGAAGATATTGTAATAGCAGTTTATACTGAAAGGAAAACAGACATGCATTACTAACTATTCATGAAAAACGCTAAGACAAAAAACATGGTCATTTAGTTTTATGAATTACCCTCCCACTATTTTAACGATTTCGCCACCCTCTAATGAAATCGAGAAATCAAGTTTCCTTAGTGGGTACACAGAGTCCAATCAAGAAATCATGGTCCCGAATAATATCAGCCAACCATGACCCTCAAAAGGTAGAGCCCAATCGCAACAGGTGCAACCTCCATGTATTTACCTCACGTCCAGTAAGGGCCCAATAATATGACGCCGATCACTATCACGTGTCAAAATGACCCATCAATGTTGAGTTGTGATGGACGGTCCCCTTAATGTCCCCAATAATATGAGCCAACGTTAAAGGGAGTTCCAACCAACTCACAGCAAGTGTCAATGACGTATACAGCTTTCCGGCATACATAACCCCCTCAATAATATGAGCCGGGCCATGCATACGGGTAGCATCGACGTACACCCATTGTTGATGGAAAGTAGGAAATTTTAAACAATATTTAAATTCCCTTAGCTTATCGAATAAACTTTTAATCTTGATATAAATTTTAAATCAAATTTAAAATGAGGGATTTTAATTTTAAAATTTGGTCTCAATAATTTTAAATCAAATTTAAAATTGTGTATTCAACAGATATATATCACATACATAATTGGGATGATCGATAAGCGAGACTATGTGATCCGTTGTTGCCCAGCACGGATCTAGGTCCAATCCTAGGTGACATGCAGCATGCAAATACAATCCTATTACATAAGTTCCAGTTTTACAAATCTTCGGTCTTCAGTATCTTTGATTATCATCTCCACCATCTTCAAAATATCCTCCCACTAAGTCTAATATTTACATTTAAATAACCATGAAAAATAGAGATACAATTTAAAGGGGTGGGAACGGGCCACAAAAAGACCATTTTGAAATTGATATCAACAATATTACAACCAAAAAAATGTAAAACCTAGCATACACCTAACACATTGGGAACGACTCTCGATCATCCCAAACATTATCTATACAATTAACTCAATTAATTGACATAAAGAAAATAATCAAATTTGATTTTATCCAACAAAATCATATTTTAAATATAAAATCATATTTTATAAATAAAATCTTATTTTGTTATTTTAATTGAATCAATTTTGGGCTTAAAAAAATTGTAGGCCCAATATCTCAAAATTTTAAAACGCCCACCCCCGCCCCGGGATCGCCGCACGGGCGGTGCACCACCACCCGCACACGTGCAACCACCGTGCAGCACGCTGTGCGCGCCACCGTGCGCAACGTGTGCGCACGGGGGCGGCCACCTGCGCGACCAGTTCACGCAGGTGAGGCGGCAATGGCGCGCACTACCGTGCGCGACGTGCGCGCACGGGTGCCGGCCAGCGGGCGCAACGCCCACTGGCTAGTGCGCGTAGGGGTGTGCGCGACAGGCGCGCAACCCCTACCGCAACTTGCGCGCGGGGCGTGCGCGACGGTGGCGCGGCGGTGAATCCCGCGTATCCCGCCGCGAATCGAGCGCGGCAGTTGCGCACGCCGTGCACGACGGGCGAGCGGTGGCGACGCGCCGGAAAAATTTTTTTCCTTTTTTTTTAAAAATCTGGGATCTGATGCAATACAGGTACAAAAGGTGTATTGACAGATCCGAGCCAAAGCTCTGATACCACTGTTGGTGCAGCGGAGGATCCGGATCCCGCTCCCGAGGCGCAAACAATGGCTGTCAACTCCAAATCATGAAAAGGGTATCTGGTCTCATGGGGTTTTAACTGTCGAGACGCGTAAGCTATCATTCGCCCGTTCTGCATCAACACACAACCCAAATCACTCAGAGAAGCATCGGAGCATACTACAAAACCTCCATACCCCGAAGGTAAATCCAAAACAGGAGCAATAGTCAACTTCTCCTTGAACAAAAGAAAACTAGACTCACACTCGTGAGTCAAGATAAATCTCCTATCTTTCTGGGTCAATTGCTACCTGGCTGTTGAAGAAAATCCCTCGATGAAACGTCTATAACAGCAGCCAGTCAAACCCAAGAAACTGCGGATCTCAGAAACATTCCTAGATCGCTCCCAGTCAAGAACTGCTTAACCTTACTGAGATCCACCGAAATACCTGTGCAGAAATGACATGATCCAAAAGATAACTCTATCCAACCAAAATTCACACTTAGTGAACTTTGCATATGTAGCGTCCGAGATAAACCACATGCATGAGATAAAACTTTTAAAATGATTAATTTTAATTGAGGCTTTAAAATACTAATGATGATTTTATTTTGAGATTTTAAATGTGTTTCTTGAGGTTTTCAATTTCAGGTGAATATCCGGTGTCGGGCGACGGAGGAATGATCAGGGACGATAGAGGTGACTTTAAATTGTTTCAAAAGTTATTTAAAGATTTTATCAAACCAAAATATTCCGTTAATGATAAATTAAAACATTTGGATCGCGATTGGAAAAAAAAATCAATTTTTCAGTAGTTTACCCGCTTAGCCCATTTCTATCTTTTGTGCGGGTAAGCGTAGACTATAAAATTTTTATACCAAAATTTCAAAATTTAATCCATGAATTTAATTACATTGAATGGGGATGACTTTTTATTACTTGGGATTATAGGAATGAGCATCAAAAATTTAAGTTGATGGGCTTAATTAACACCTAAAAGCCTACATATGACTACCCTAACAATTTGTAAACCACCATACACGTTATCATAAGCCTCCACTAACCCAAATCAGCCGAAACACATCTCTCAAAAATCTATGTAGGGGCTGTGGAGTCTAAGAAGCCAAAAAGAGTAGGAATCGTCTCCCTCTTCGTCCTAACGTCTCCGGTAATGTGTACGCAATCTTTTCAAAGAAAGGAAAGTTTTAAATCTTCTTTTCTGCCACTTTCAGATCATATTATGTGTGTTTTTATTATTATTATGAAATATAACTGATGTTAAAGAGGCTGGTCATGTGCATGATTTGGTTGGAAATGTATTGACATTTCAGCGTATAACCTTTGTTGTTCCCGGGATGTAGGATGTTCTGACTGGGCTGCTGCTCATAGGAAGAGTCTAGGTAGTGATTAAGATGTTTCTTTTCGTACTGGACTTGGGGGGAGAACCTCTGGTCATCCGATGGTGTGGTTTGAGAGCTAGGAGGGGTGTGTCGTCGGGTGAGGGGGTTGTGGCTCTTTGGGTTACTGCTGTGAAGGCTGAGCTTTGATGGCATGAACAGGGGCTTAGGATAGTCCTTGGAGGTTTCAAGGGTGAGGTTGAGGTCAGCCTCAGGGCTGCCCAAGGGGTCGGCCAAGGCTTGTCACCGTTGGGGTCGAGGGAAGTCATGCAAGCCCCATGGCCGAAAGGTTGTGATTGGGCATCTTGGGGTGAGTCGTGTGGGCTTGAGTAGAATAGGAAGGCACGTTCATGGACTGGTGCATGTCTTAGAGGGTCTATAGTGGTATGGTCATGGTCTGGTCGTATTGGGAAAAGGGTAGTGTCGGAAGGATAAGGAAACTGCACGCTCGTCGACTAAGGAGGGAAGGGCAAGGCTGAAGGTAGTGGGTTGTGTCGCGTATGTTGCTGTACATCACCTTGGGCTACGTTCATGAGGGCCTAAATCAGGGAGGATAGGTTCTAAGTCTTACTTAAGGGCTTGGAGCTGACTGTAGTATGTTAGGAGTTATACGATTAGGTTTAGGAGTCGAGGAGGGGCAACATGTAGCGCTGAAATTTTTGAGGTCATGGCAGCACCCCAAAGGCATCCGAACAGAATTTTTATGCCTTGTAAACATGTTTAAGAAGTGTAAAATTATACTTTCTATGCTTGGATTGATTGTGATGAGTTTTGGGCTTGTCCGGTGACTCGTTGAGACCGTCAGGTGTCCGAGTAGCCCGTTGAGAAGTCTAGAATGGTCCCGATTGATTTTGGCTAAAAATTTCCTTATTTTCTAACCCATCACAAAAATTTTTACGGGCAGAAAGATTTTGAAAATGAAAATGATGAATCTTTATGATGTTAATGGAATGTCTTATGACGTTTATGTTTGAATGAAAAATGAGGAAAATATTATTTTGAGGAATGTGAGTTGTTTGTGACCAAGACATAGAGGAATATGATGACTACGGCACATGAGGTCCGTAGAGCCATAGAGAGGGATAGTGACTACGGTGCAAGAGGTCCGTAGAGCTATTCCAACATAGTACTATGGTTTATAGCTTGATCAAGCGAACATAGGGGTTGCATCAATGAGCAAACTTCACCTAAATGTTATTATTGAGGATTTACAGTATTACATGCCATGTCGTATAGTTTGAGGATTTGATGATGAAGTTTATTTAAAGCTTTTTGATGATGATGTTTAACGTTGATAGTTTAAAGATTAAAGTTATAGTTTAAAGTTCTTTTAAAGTCCTGATGTTGCAGTTTAAAATGTATTTTTAGTATTGCTATTTTATGGGATGCGGATGTATATTTAGTACTTGTTATTCAGGTTTGAGCTTGTTGAGCATCTAGGCTCACTAGATCTGATTGTGTGCAGGTGAGAATGATGACGAGGTTCGAGGCGACGATATTTGAGGAGCTCGGACACGGGCGACGCACTCCCAAGGCCTTCTAAGCTCCCGCAAAAGATTTTTTTGAGATGCTACGTAAATTTTGAAGATACGATCCCTTTATGAGATATTTTTGAAATAAATTCTTATGTCGTCAAAGTTTGAAATTTGATATTTAATTCTTTTGAGAATTTTGTTTGGATATAAATTTTTATTGCGATATGAAATTACTTGATTGACTTTTTAAGTTGCAACAAGTTCAATTTTTGCAAAGATTGTTATGAAAATTATAGAGGGTACTATTAACGTGAATAGTACTGTTCACGTGAATAGTGATAAAAAAAAAGAAAATTTTTTGTTATACCTTTGATTTAAAGAAAAATATTTTAGTGAGTTGAGTCATTTCAGTTGGTATCAGAGCAAGGTCCTGAGGGGTTGTGCCTGCTACCGGTTACAAGAAGCTCAAATGGTCGTGCCTCAAGTTTGTAAGTTCTAAAGTTTCAAAATATGCATGATTGAAGTTTAATGACTTAAAATTGTCATGAATTATTATTTTTTTTAGCAAATGATGTTTCATAGATGCATGTGGGTTATATGTGATCTTGGATTGTATACACAGATATGCCTCATAGACGTCGGTTGAACAGCGACTCCATGGACCGGGAGGAGGGGAGACGAGACCCACCTCCGCCTCCACCCCTTGATGCTAGTGGACAGTTGTTGGCTGGATTGACTCGGTTGCTGGAGTAGCAGTCTGAGCCAGTTCGGAGGTGCGACTGGAAGCAGTGTATGAGAACTTCCGGAAGATGGGCCCAAAGGAGTTCTCGGGTACCACGGATCCTTTCGTGGCTGAGGACTGGATAGAGTCCTTGGAGATTATCTTTGACGTTGTGGAATTGAGGGACGATGAAAGGGTGCGATGCACAAAGTACATGCTGCGAGGTGATGCCCATTTATGGTGAGAAGGAGGTGAGAAGGAGCCGGGAAGTCGGTGGACATTGATACCTTGACCTGGGAGGGGTTCAAGGAGCTATTTTATGGCGAGTACTTCTCAGAGGAGGCCCGAGCCAGACTGAAGAGGGAGTTTATGAACCTTCGACAGGGTGACATGTCGGTGGCCGAGTTTGTTCAAAAGTTTGACAGAGGATGTCATTTTATGCCCCTGATCGCTGACAATGCAATGAAAAAGCTGAAGCACAGGGATTGAGGCCTACTATCACGAGGTACGTGTTAGTAGCGGGATTGTTAGAGTAGGTGCCCAACTAGCCAACTTGTGGCATGTGGGCTTTTGATGACTCTTTGTGTAAAAAAATATTTGTTTATGAAATTCACATTTTATATATGGCATTCTTTATCATCATTATTTTATAATGTTAACAATCGTGTTGGATAAAGACCTAGAATGCACCATAGTGTATGTTAGATGTCATAGTGGATATGATGGCTATCATGAAACACATCTAATAGTCACTGTGTATTCTGAACTTGTTCCTAGTCGATTGGGCCGTCAAAATGAGGATAAGGCCGCTCGAGTTTGAGACTAGCATCTGCGATGTGAAGTACCACGTTTCATTGGTAAGGAACATTGTGATGTTCTGAGCATGCAGATGGATGGTTTGCCTGGCGAACTATCGAGCTACCCTCGTTCAGATTCTCCAAGTGGTTACCATTTGTCGAGTGGAGAGTCCGAGGTCTTGGTTGTATGGATTAGTCCTTGCTACTCGAAACATCATTGAGACTCTACATGATTAGTCGCCTCACTTTGACTCGTTTACCGACTCCGTGAGGATCATCAGGTGTCGAGATTGGGTGATGTCACGAAGCATGTGGGAGTCGATGCCTTGTTGTCTAGGATTCATCGCTCGTCCTAGTGCGTGGATATCCTATGCTATCTGAGGAGATAATAGTGTGAAAAATCTCTGGCCAGAGTACTCTTGTGCTTCAGTGTAAATGACTTTACCTGGTAGCACTCGTGATGTCGCTGTTCTGATCTCCAAGATGTATGCATGGCTATCGAATCTCTAACGACTCTCGATTTACCAATGGTCGTTGATTCGATCGGGATATATGATTTGAAAGGACCGTACTATACGCTAACCATGATCGACTGGTTCTTGCAGGCACTATCAGTGATACCTAGGGGATCATGGGGCGATGTTGCTAGGCGCTTTACCATGGTCCGATGGGTAGATCAGAAAAATATGTTTTCTGATTCACAATGAGTTGTGAGCTCACGCTAGCTGTATCCCTGAACCATTGAGGGTCACACAGTGTACTGGTTTACCAATTCCCGTGCAGACAAGGATATGGTACTCAAAGTGTTGAGTATAATAGCAGGAAGGTTGGGAGCATGACTTCCCAAAAGTAGCTAAGGGAGTAGGACTTCCATATTTAGCTAATGAGAGTAAAACTTGTCATATATAGATTTAGTGGTCCGAAAATTTGATTTTGCATCATAATGATCAGTTTTGTAAACTGAGCACATCGGTGATATCTGATCATCGATCGGGATTATGTGAGACCACAATCGAGGGAGTCGAAACGAATGTTCACTATTCGAGTTGAACCGAATGTTCACAGTTCGAGTTGAACCGAATGTTCACGGTTCGAGTTGAACCGAATGTTAATGGTTCGAGTTGAACCGAATGTTCACGTTCGAGTTGAACCGAATGTTCGTAGTTCTACTTACTCGAACCGAATGTTCACGTTCGAGTTGAACCGAATGTTCGCGGTTCGAGTTGAACCGAATGTTCGTAGTTCTACTTGAAAAGAATGTTCACAGTTCCACTTGAAACGAATGTTCACAGTTTTATTACATCAAACTCTTTCCATCAATCTATAAATATGACATGAAGGGAGAGAGAAAAACACACAACAAAAACTATTCAGCACTCCCCCTCTCCTCCTCTCCCTCCTCCCGTCTCCGCTGTCGACGTTGCAATTCGCTGTGATCGTCCCGGCGAGGAGGTTCTGCTCGTAAAATATTCGTTGGGATTCTAGTGCATTCCAACGAAGGAATTGGAAACCGGTCGTGGACCTGATTAGGAGAAATCAAAGAAGTGCTATTTTCATTTGAGAAATAGTCGGAGCCAGGCGCCTAGTCGCCAGACAGGTATATTCTAAACATCCTCTGAATGTTTGAATTATTATATAAGTGTATTGACCGTTCCCGGGCTCCTAAATTTTTAATTCTTCCGCTGCGCCTCGGGACCGGGATCTGGATCCACCGTTGAGCCAACAGGGATGACTGATTAACCCGCGGCTATTGCAGGAGTCCTCGGGCTGAGAGGATGCTCCGGGAGATGGAGCACCCTGGATTCTCTTCCTCATCTATCAATTTATCCCTAGGAAGAGGCCACCACCCCAACCAACACAACAACATAACAAAAACCTCACACAGGTCCACCCAGACAGTTCAAGAAACAGGGTAAGCAACCGCAAAGGCCTACAGCCCCACAGTCAGATGATACGACACTATGTCCGCAGGGTCAGTGCAGATATTTTGGGAAGTGCCTGGCAAAGGCGAATGTGTGCTTCAAGTGCAAGGCACTGGGACACATATCCACAGCATGTCTACAACTGAGGCAGCCTGTTCCAGACAGAGTCTTCATCATGCAGGCGGAGCAAGAAAACCCAGACTCTACATTGATTACAGGTAACTTATTGCATTCAGTACCTTGTTCGTTACTGCGTACTAGTAACAGGATAGTGTCAATGGCTATGAAATTGAAATTTTTTTCTCGTTATAAAATTGCATGCCTTGTTCAACAATATATGTTGAGAACTTGAATCTTATGGTTTTAGTTAGCACGATTAGGGATAGGAGTTATTGGGGTATGATACCACTTTTTTTCATGTCGAATTTTCTTGTTGGGAGTTTCAACTAACGCTCTGCTAGATTCGGGAGCTGCACATTCCTTCATAGCAGTCTTTCATAGCGAGTATGGGTATCACACCGAAGAAGTTGAGTTGGGGATTTAGTGTGATAGTCCCATCAGGAGAAGAGATGTTATTGACGCAGTTGGCTAGAGACTTGGAGCTCAACTTTCAGGGGAATTCTGTTCGGGTGGACATGATAGTTTTTCCCATGCCAGAGTTAGATATTATCTTAGGTATGGACTGGTTGATAGAAAATGAGGCATCGATCGATTTTCGGCAGAGGACAGTGAGAATTGTACTGCGTGGTGGGAATCCGTTTATCTTTGAGGAGGCCAGATGCAGACAGATGCCAAGAGTGATATCTTGCATACAGGCAATAAAGCTCATAAGGAGGGGCTTCCAGGGATTTCTAGCTAGTGTTATATCTATACTGGAAATAGCCGACGAGTGATCGAAGAGGTAGAGGTGGTTAAGGAGTGTAACACTCCAGATTTAACGATTGCCCCCACTGTACCAACACTGGCCTTTCCAGCATGTTTTTGTCCTCACTTGCACGCACACTGAGCCTGGCAGCGGTACATAACGTCTTTCACATCTCCATGCTCAGGAAGTATGTACCGAACCCCTCTCATGTGCTGAGCGTTGAGCCTCTACAGCTATCTCTACAGCTGGCGTTTGAGGAGCGTGCTACTCGGATCTTGGGCAGACAGGACCGGAAGCTACGCAACTGGACCCTTCGCATGGTCAAAGTCCAGTGGCTAAACCATTCGGAAGAGGAAGGTACGTGGGAAATAAAGACTGATATCAGGGAGGCTACCTAGATCTATTCGGTATGTTTTTGAATTTCGAGGACGACATTCTTGTTAAGGGGGAGAGTATTGTAATGCCTAGGAATTTTCCTACCTAAATCGCATGACTTGGTATTTTTATTTCTATTGGTAGTATTAATTTTATTTCATGATTTTACCATAATCATTATTTGATTTAATGATAGTTTCTTTTTAGAATTTTAGATTTTATGTTTCGAGGCCGGAAAGGAGGAGACTGGAACACCGAGGTAAAGATGATTTTTTTTTATAAAATTAAATTTTGAGATCACCCCCTATGGCTTTGAAGATTTTATAGTGATAAATTTTAAAATTCTATTTGATTTTTTGCTATCTTCAAAGTTAGAAAATTATTTGAGATTTTGGAGTTCATGCATTTAATTAATTTTAAAGAAAGTAGCACTTTTATTAGTAAATGACAACTTTTATACACCTATAATTCTACCAATAAGATAAAGTATTCCCTCCCTATGTCTTTTCCCATAAATTTCGAAAAACCTTTAGATAAGGAAAGAAGGAAGTTTTAATATATTTTTGTAGCACTTTGATAAGGCATGATCTAGCAAACTTATCTACTATCTTTTAACAATTTA
Source organism: Dorcoceras hygrometricum (assembly GCA_001598015.1). NCBI lineage: Eukaryota > Viridiplantae > Streptophyta > Magnoliopsida > Lamiales > Gesneriaceae > Dorcoceras > Dorcoceras hygrometricum. Next base: position 45,596 of record KQ996495.1, on the reverse strand, counting down.
AAAACACAAATATTCCCCTTTTTAGATGAGAATTCGTCCCTATACACACACAACACATCATTTATTTCAAACAAACAACACACAACACATCATTACTTACAAACAACAAAAAAAGAACGACCAAACCTAACCCCCCCCCCCTCTCCAAGCCCCCCCCCCTTTCCCCCTTCATCCTCCATTGATTTTCAAGCTCTTATCAAGGAAAATTCAGAGGTGTTCTTGGTGTCTATCCCTCTATTTGAGTCTTTGAAGCATTGGTTGTAAGTTATCTAAGAAGGGGCAAGTATAAGATCTCTTTTATGCACCTCTCATTGATATGCGTGACATGTGTAGATCTCTATATTTTAATGATTTGAATCTATAATTGACGTTGAAACTGATGTATTTCACTCATTTTTCTTGACAAGGGCTGCCTAGGGTTGGATTCATAGCCTTTTGGTGGAGGGAGTGTGAGGCGTGATGACTAGGGGTGAGGTGACTCACGTCTAAGTGAGGGGATGTGTTGTGGTCGTCCCTGGTCCAGCTTACAACAAGGGTCAAAATCATGGAGAGGAGTCTAATATTCAGAAGTCGAAGGGTAAGAGGCTGGAGTCGAGTACGTGAGGAACTATGCATGGGTTGGTGTGTGCGTGTTGAGTGGCTAGGGTTTGGGAAGTGAGGATGGCGTTTTTGGGTCATGGTTTGGTCTATGATGGCTAGGAATGAGTCTAGGGGTCACTAGGAGACTGAGTGAGGGTCTGTTGTGGCTTTAGGTCGAAATATTTGGGACAAGTCGAGGGCTGATCCTAACATCTCCCAGATGGGTCCCTGTGCGCGACCAGTGAGGTTACGAGCGACGTGTAGGCCACGTCAGGTATCGTTTTTGAGTCTGGTTCATTCCAGCAGATATACCGTTGAATTAGGATTATGTGGGTCCAAGTTTGGAGTGATTGGGTTAAGATAGGAAGTTTTATGATTTGTACAGTTTAGTCGCGCAATCTGCATCTCGTCGGGTCAAAAATGGTGATTTTGGGATTTTGGTCCTAGGGGCAGCCTGTTGTCATGAAATTATTAATTTGATGATTTTAAGCCATTTTGATTGTATTTTTCTGTTTATTTCAATTATTTATGCATTTTTATTAATTTATGAAAATTCTATGTTGAGGATTTTCGGAAAAGCTTATTGAGGTGTAATGATGTTATATGAGGTTTGATAAAATTATTTGAGGCAGTATAAGGTAAAAATAAAATGTTTTGAACGATGGGCCTTGACTGTGGAAATTTATGACGGATATTGGGTCGAAAAAGTACCATGTGGCAATATCAACTTGACACGTAACGGACTCCAGAAAAGCACTGGGGTGCCTTACATTGACGGGACTGGATTCCAGAAAAGTACTGGGATGCCTTCCAAGCCTAGTACTATGGTTTTCTAGCTTGATCAAGCGATTTGAGAATTTGACGGTTCACAGTCGAGAAACGGAGTTCACCCAAAAATGCTTGTTTTATAATTCTTTAAATTCATATGCATGATTTTAAGGAAAATGATTTGAGAAAATTGATACTCCTTTTTATCGCATTAAATGTTTTAAAATAAAAAGGGTATTTGAGTACAAATATTTTAATCCATGTGAGTGTATTATATAGTACTTGCTATTGCCAATCTTGTACTTGTTGAGTCTTTAGACTCACTACGTTTGACTGATGCATATGACGCAGAGGCTGAGATCGAGGGGCAGGATCCTTGAGCAGAAGGCAGTCCAGCATGGCTCAACCTAGTGACCATTTTATTCCGTACTAGTTTGAGAAATAGATATTTATTTTGAGGTCGGGATGAATATTTGATTTTGAGGGACAAAGTTTATTTTATTGAGCTTCTAAATTTAGATGGTGATAATTTTTTTGAGCATATCGAATTTTGAATTATTATTAATGTTGTTTTGAATTCCCAGGATTTTGAACAATTAAGTTTATATGATTAGGATTTCCTTGAGTATTTTACCTGTTTTAAAAAAAAATTCCTAGCTTTTATTTCTTTAGGAAATTTGCTTTTATCTTTTTTAAAATCTTAGGAATAGTGAGTTAGGGTGTTTCAAGTTGGTATGAGAGACGACCTCTCTTAGTACGGTGTGGTTCAGGGACGAACCAAGCGGAAGATGGTGGGCAAGAGTTGGAAATTCTGAGCTGGTAACGGAGCGACGTCGTTTTGGAGAAACCAGCTTAGAGGGACGTAATTTGGTAGGCGGACCGGCCTGGTTCGAGGGTTTAGTATAGACCGGCACGGTTCATGGGTATCAGCTTAGGCAAGATCTGAAAGTGTGCGAGCTGGTATTCTTTGTTGGCGAAGTGGCGGATCCGGATCCCGTTTCCCAGGGGCGCAGCAGAAGTTTAAAAATTTCCCCGAAAAACGTTCAATACATAAAATATATTCTATAAATCATACATAGGATGTTTTATAGAGTGTCACCTTGCTGGCGTCTAGGCGCCTGGCTCCAACCAAATTCACAGGGAATCTGGCTCTTCAAGGTAGGCGGCGGTAGATCCTCCTTAATCAGGTCCACGACCGGAAACACGACCCTTCGTCAGCCTGCACTAGAAGGCCTGACGAATTTGGCACGAACGGAATCTCCTCAACCCGACGATCGGAACAAGTCCGATCACGGCGGCGGCGGCACGGCGGCGCGGCGCTGGAGGCGGCGGCCGTCGACGATCAGATCGGACTGATCGACTCAGTTTCCAAAAATGAATATTATGATGCGAAAACAATTTTTCAGACCACCTAGTCTAAAATTACAGTAGCCCCTCAACTTTTGGGAAATCGCAATTTGATCCGTGTTGACTTTTAGGAAGTCGCACTCCCTAAAATCCTCCTCCTATGCTCAACACATTGAGCTCAGTTTCCGTGCGGGAATCGTGAATCCAGTACTTGTGTGACCCTCAATGGTTCAGGGATACAGCTAGCCGTGGGCCCACAACCATTGTGACTCCGAAATCACAATTTCGGACTTGCCCATCGGATCATGGTAAAGCGCCTACCAACATCACGCCATGATCCCCTAGGTATCACAGATAGTGCTTGCAAGAACCAGTTTGTCGTGGTTAGCGTACAGTACGGTCCTTTCAACACATATATCCCGATCAGATCAACGACCATTGGTATATCGAGAGTCGCTAGAGATCCAATAACTATGCATACATCTTGGAGATCAAATAGTGACATCACGAGTGTTACTAGGTAAACCCATTTACCTAAAACACATCCAGTACTCTGGCCAGAGATTTATCACACTATTATCTCCTCAGATAGCATAGGATATCCACGCATGAAAGCGAGCGGTGAATCCTCGACAACGAAACATCAACTCCTTCATGCATCGGGACCTCACCCAATCCCGCCACCTAATGACCCCAAGTGAGTCGGTAAACGGGTCAAAGTGAGGCGCCTATCATGTAGAGTCTCAATGACGTTTCGAGTAGTGAGAATCAGTACAAACAAGACCTCGGACTTATCCACTTGACAAATGGTAACCACTTGGAAAGTCCGAACGAGGGTAGTTCGATAGATCACCAGGTCACTATCCATCTGCATGCTCGGAACATCACAATGTTCCCTACCAATGAAACATGGTATTTCACATCGCATATGCTAGTTTCAAGCTCGGGGCGGCCTTATCCTCATTTTGACGGCCCAATCGACTAGGAACGAGTTCAGAATACACAGTGACTATTAGATGTGTTTCATGATAGCCATCATATCCACTATCACATCTAACATACACTATGGTGCATTCTAGGCTTTATCCAACACAATTGTTAACATCATATAACACAATGAAAATAAAGAACTCCATGTGAGACCTAGGCTCCTTTGCTTGCGCAACGGCACCCGTGTTGTCGCAGTACACCGGGACTGGACCAACTCCATTAGGGATGACGCCCAATTCTTGGACGAAATTCTTTATCCAAACCGCCTCCTTAGCAGCAACTGATGCTGCGATGTACTCAGCCTCAGTGGTTGAATCCGCGATAGTTTCTTTCTTTGAACTCTTCCAAGAGACAGCACCAACATTGAGCATGAATACAAATCCATAGGTAGACTTCGAATCATACACATCACATTGGAAGCTAGAATCAGTGTAGCCTTTCAATTTCAGTTCACCACCCCCATAGACCATGAACATATTCTTAGTCCTTCGTAAGTACTTAAGAATATCTTTCACAGCCTTCCAATGCATTTGTTCGGGGTTTGCCTGGTAGCGGCTCGTGACACTTAGAGCATATGCGACATCCGGTCTAATTGAGATCATCCCACACATAATACTACCTATCGCCGAGGCATATGGCACACGTGCCATACTCTCTATATCCTCATTAGTGTTTGGACACATAGACTTGGATAGAGTGACCCCGTGACACATAGGTAGGTGTCTTCTCTTGGACTCTTCCATAGAGAATCGCTTAAGTATGGTATCGATGTAGGTAGCCTGGGTGAGTCCGAGCATCCTTTTCGATCTATCCCGATAGATCTGTACTCCAAGAATATAGGATGCTTCACCCATGTCCTTCATCGAGAATCTACTAGACAACCAGACTTTAGTTGACTGCAGCATTCCTACATCATTCCCAATGAGTAGAATGTCATCAACATAAAGTACAAGGAATGTCACAGCGCTTTTAACTACCTTCTTGTACACACATGGCTCCTTGGGATTCTTGATGAAACCAAATTCCTTAATTTTTTCATCGAATCTCAGGTTCCAACTTCTCGATGCTTGTTTGAGACCGTAGATCGATCTCCGAAGTTTGCATACCTTATGCTCACTTCCTACAGATGTGAAACCCTCAGGCTGCGTCATATAGATCTCTTCCTTAATGTTTCCATTAAGGAACGCAGTTTTCAAATCCATTTGACATATCTCATAGTCGTACCATGCGGCTATGGCTAGTAATATTCTAATTGACTTGAACATTGCGACTAGTGAGAAGGTTTTATCATAAACACCTTGCCTTTGAGTGTACCTTTCGCGACCAGTCGTGCCTTGTAGGTCAATACCTTACCATCAGGCCCAAGTTTTCTCTTGTATATCCATTTGCACCCAATAGGAACAATTCCTTCGGGAGGATTAACAAGAGTCCAAACTTGGTTCGCATACATTGAGTCAATCTCACACTGCATTGCTTCAAGCCACAAATTAGAATCAGCATCGGAAATTGCCTCCTTGAAAGTTCTTGGATCACATCCAACAACTTGATCACTTTGATCATCTTCAAGAAGGAAACCATATCTTTTAGGAGCCCTAGGAACCCTTTCGGATCTCCTAGGTGCGACCATTTCTGGTACCGGCTCTTTAGGCGCAGGAGATTCACTTGGTACTTCAGTTGGTTCTCGAACCTCTTCGAGTTCTACTATCTTGCCTTTTCTATCAAGTAGAAACTCCCTTTCCATAAAGGTGGCATTTCTAGAAACAAACATTTTTGTTTCGTTGGGATAGTAGAAGTAGTATCCAATGGAATTCTTTGGATACCCAATGAAGTAGCATAAGATGGATCTAGTATCCAGCTTATCTCCCACTGTCTGCTTCACATAAGCAGGACATCCCCAAATCCTCATGTATGAGTACTTGGGTGGTTTGCCCATCCATATCTCATATGGTGTCTTATCCACTGCCTTGGTGTGGACATTGTTCAACAACATTACCGCCGTTTCGAGCGCATAGCCCCAAATGAGGTAGGAAGTTCAGTGAAGCTCATCATAGATCGAACCATGTCCATCAAGGTTCGATTATGACGCTCCGCTACACCATTGAGTTGTGGTGTGGCCGGAGGGGTCCACTGCGAGAGAATCCCATTCTCTTTATGATAGTCTTGAAATTCAGCACTCAAGTATTCACCACCTCGATCGGATCGAAGTGCTTTAATACTTTTCCCTAACCGTACTTACTACCAATACTAAGTGGGCCACACACATTAGTATGGATCAAATCCAATGGGCCTTGAGCACGTTCAGGCTTGCCCTTGAAGGGTTGTTTAGTCATCTTTCCCTTGAGACAAGACTCACAAGTCGGTAGGGAGTTAATGTCTGACAAATCAAACATGTCACTCCTAACTAACTTGTTCATCCTACTTAAGGAAATATGACCTAGTCTAGCGTGCCAAAGTTGTGCTGGGTTCAAGCTATCGTATTTCCTTTTAATTGTTGTTGTATGTGTTTCCACATCGCGAGTTGGAACTTCTTTTAATTTTAAGGTGTATAAATCGTTTTCGCGTTCCCCACTTCCAATTAAACATTCATTCTTGTATATACTGCAAATCGAATTAGCAAAAATACAAGAATATCCATCACTATCAAGCATAGAAACAGAAATAATGTTCTTTATTAACTCGGGAACAAACAAAACGTTTCTCAATAACAACTTAAAATTCAAAGACTGAAATAAATAAACATCTCCTATAGCTACTGCAGCAACTCTTGCTCCATTGCCCAGCCTCAAGTGGGTCTCACCCTCTCTAAGAGGTCGGCTTCTTGTCATCACCTGCAAATCATTGCAGATATGAGATCCACATCCGGTATCAAGTACCCAAGAAGTCGAATTAAGACACATATTTATTTCGATATAGAACATACCTTTCGCAGTTCGCAACTGCTCGAGGTACTCCTTGCAGTTCATCCTCTAGGCCCAGGCTTGTGGTAGTGGTGGCAAACATCCTCAGACTTTTTCGGCTTGGAAGCCTTTGCCTTGGGCTTCTTAGTAGGCTTTTCCTCCTTCACAGGGGCAGAACGCTTCTTACCCTTGCGTTTGGGCCCCTTCTTCGCAGAGGAAGAAGAGCCCATAAGGAGGACGGGCTTGTCCTTCTTTATGGTCCCCTCAAACACTACAAGCATGTTCACCACCTCTTCAAGGGTGGATTCCAGTTTGTTCATGTTGAAGTTGACCACAAAGGGGTCGAATGTAGCAGGTAGTGAGAGGAGAAGCAAATCCACAGACAGCTCATGTGGAAGTGTGATATCAAGGCCCACCAACTTTTCAATGAACCCAATCATACGAACCTCATGCTCGCGGACCGAAGTCCCATCGCGCATGCGGCTCGTCATAAGCTCCTTGACATTGGTGAACCTCTCATGTCGAGAGTTATCCCCAAACAGTTCTTTAAGATGAAGGTGTATGTCAGCAGCATACACCGTCTTCTCAAAGCGCCGTTGCATTTCGTTAAACATCGATGCCATCACATAGTATCAATTCTTAAGCTCGTCATCCCACCATTGGTTAAACTTAGTCAGCTCCTCAGGACTGATATCGGCAGGGGCTTCCTTCGGAGGGCTCTTCTCTAACGTGTAGAGAAGTTTCTCCGAAGCCAATACAATATTGAGATTTCGATGCCAGTCTTGGTAGTTCAGACCAGTGAACTTGTTGCTATCCAGTATAGCAGCGAGTGGATTTTTGATCGAAGAAATTTTATAAGCAGTTTATACTGAAAAGAAAAACAGACATGCATTACTAACTATATATGAAATAACGCTAAGACATAAAACAAGGTCATTTAGTTTTATGAATTACCCTCCCACTATTTTAACGATTTCACCACCCTCTAATAAAATCGAGAAAGCAAGTTTCCTTAGTGGGTACACAGAGTCCAATCAAGCGACCATGGTCCCGAATAATATCAGCCAACCATGACCCTCAAAAGGTAGAGTCCAATTGCAACCGGTGCAACCTCCATGTATTTACCTCACGTCTATTAAGGGCCCAATAATATGACGCCGATTACTATCACGTGTCAAGATGACCCATCAATGTTGAGTCGTGAAGGACGGTCCCCTTAACGTCCCCAATAATATGAGCCAACGATAAAGGGAGTTCCAACCGACTCACAGCGAGTGTCAATGACGTGTACAGATTTCCGACAAACATGACCCCCTCAATAATATGAGCCGGGCCATGTATACGGGTAGCATCTTAAATATCCACGACACATTGGGATACATTTTAAGGGGTGGGAACGGGCCATAAACCAGGCCCACTTTATAATTGATATATCAACAATATTTACAACGAAAATCGCAAAACCTAGAGCATACACCTAACACATTGGGCACGGCTCTCGATCATCCCAAACATGCAATCAATCCAATTAATTGACATAAATTAAATAATCAAATCAAATTTGATAATTTCCAACAAAATCATATTTTATAAATAAAATCACATTTTGTCAATTTAATTGCATAAATTTGGGCTTAAAACAATTTTAGGCCCAAAATCTCAAAAATTCCAAAAATCAATTTTGTTCTGACCAAAATGGCCCAATATCAACTATTGTCCCGAAAACCCCTCGAGCCATCCGGGAAAGGCCCGAAAATCCAAGGAGTCGAAAAACAGCGTCGCAACGACGCCTCGGGTACGCAGGACGGCGGCCGCACGGCGGCGCCTGCCGCACGAGCAGCGTGCGGCAGCTACAGTGCCGGCGTGCGGCGGCTACAGTGCCGGCGTGCGGCGGCTACAGTGCCTGCCTGCGGCAGCTACAGTGCCGGCGTGCGGCAGCTACAGTACCGCCGTTTTTTTTATTTTCGAAAATTTGTGATTTGATGCAATAAGGCACAAATTATGTATTGATAGATCCGAGCCTTGGCTCTGATACCACTGTTGGCGAAGTGGCGGATCCGGATCCCGTTTATCAGGGGCGCAGCGGAAGTTTAAAAACTGCCCCGAAAAACGTTCAATACATAAAATATATTCTATAAATCATACATAGGACGTTTTATAGAGTTTCACATTGCTGGCGTCTAGGCGCCTGGCTCCAACCAAATTCACAGGGAATCTGGCTCTTCAAGGTAGGCGGTGGTAGATCCTCCTTAATCAGGTCCACGACCGGAAACACGACTCCTTCGTCAGCCCGCACTAGAAGGCCTAACGAATTTGGCACGAACGGAATTTCCTCTACACCACGATCGGAACAAGTCCGATCACGGCGGCGGCGGCACGGAGGAGCGGCGGTGGAGGCGGCGGCCGTGAGGTTGTGGGAGAGGAGGGGGCGGCCAATGCTTGGAGGCTAGGGTTTTGGTTGTAAGTTATGTTATGTTGTGTTGTGATCTAGCCCTAGACCAAGTCTAGTATTTAAATCATACATGGGCTTGAATCGGCCCAATGGACTTGGGTCAAGCCCATGTCCATATGAACATTCGGTTCATTTAAATCACCGTGGTTTCACCATAATCTCGATCGACGATCAGATCGGACCGATCGACTCAGTTTCCAAAACTGAATATTATGATGCGAAAACAATTTTTCAGACCACCTAGTCCAAAATTACAGTTTAGCCCCTCAACTTTTGGGAAATCGCAATTTGATCCCTGTTGACTTTTAGAAGATCGCACTCCCTAAAATCCTCCTCCTATGCTCAACACATTGAGCTACGTTTCCGTGCGGTAATCGTGAATCCAGTACTTGTGTGACCCTCAATGGTTCAGGGATACAGCTAGCCGTGGGCCCACAACCATTGTGACTCCGAAATCACAATTTTGGACTTGCCCATCGGATCATGGTAAAGCGCCTAGCAACATCGCGCCATGATCCCCTAGGTATCACTGATAGTGCCTGCAAGAACCAGTTGGTCGTGGTTAGCGTATAGTACGGTTCTTTCAACATATATATCCCGATCAGATCAACGACCATTGGTATATCGAGAGTCACTAGAGATCCAATAACTATGTATATATCTTGGAGATCAAATAGTGACATCGTGAGTATTACTAGGTAAACCCATTTACCTAAAACACATCCAGTACTCTGGCCAGAGATTTATCACACTATTATCTCCTCAGATAGCATAGGATATCCACGCATGAATGCGAGCGGTGAATCCTCGACAACGAAGCATCAACTCCTTCATGCATCGGGACCTCACCCAATCCTGCCACCTAATGACCCCAAGTGAGTCGGTAAACGGGTCAAAGTGAGGCGCCTATCATGTAGAGTCTCAATGACGTTTCGAGTAGTGAGGACTAATCAGTACAAACAAGACCTCGGACTTATCCACTCGACAAATGGTAACCACTTGGAAAGTCCGAACGAGGGTAGTTCGATAGATCACCAGGTCACTATCCATCTGCATGCTCAGAACATCACAATCGGTAAACGGGTCAAAGTGAGGCGCCTATCATGTAGAGTCTCAATGACGTTTCGAGTAGTGAGGACTAATCAGTACAAACAAGACCTCGGACTTATCCACTCGACAAATGGTAACCACTTGGAAAGTCCGAACGAGGGTAGTTCGATAGATCACCAGGTCACTATCCATCTGCATGCTCAGAACATCACAATGTTCCCTAGAAATGAAACATGGTACTTCACATCGCAGATGCTAGTTTCAAGCTCGGGCGGCCTTATCCTCATTTTGACGGCCCAATTGACTAAGAACGAGTTCAGAATACACAGTAACTATTAGATGTGTTTCATGATAGCCATCATATCCACTATCACATCTAACATACACTATGGTGCATTCTAGGTCTTTATCCAACACAATTGTTAACATTATAACATAATGAAAATAAAGAATGCCATAAAGAAATGCATATATCATATATAAAGATCTTTATACACAAGAGTCAATAAAACCCACACGCCACAAGTTGGCTAGTTGGGCATCTACTCTAACATTCTTGTGCTTGATCTGGTTGTCCCGAGCTGGAGAGCGGCACGATGTCGTTTAACGATATCATCTTAGACGCTAACTGGATGATACGTGTGAGCTAGCCAAGGCGCAATCTGTTCTATAGCTAAGAGCTGTTGCGTGCGTTGCGATCTGTTTTTGGATACCAGACCGGGTGTGTGATCTGTTTTGGTAGCGCGAGCTGTATGACGTATACCAGCTGAGAGAGTAGATAGTGTGCTGGTTTATGCCTGAGCTGTTATCAGTTTAGACCTCGAGCTGTTAGTGGCTACTGTTCACCAGATCACGGGGGACTTAAGTTATATATATATATAGGATGTTGACCGTGTACACACGATTGCTTTCCAACACTTAGAATATTTCTCTCTCGTAACCTTACCCTCTACTGTAGCAAAACCCTTACTGTTCACAGAACCTTATCTCCTCCGATTCTCGACGGTAGACGACATAGCTTTGAGCAAGGTTGGTAGCGTTGAGTTCTCCTTTCCAAGATGCTTCTTCCTATACTTCTTTCGAAGGCTTTGGTGGATTAGAAGAGTGAACACGAAGGAGCTACAGGGCGCTGTCGATTCGTATTTGGGTCGATTGGGTTTTTCATTCAGGTTTCAGATCTGAGTTGTTCGCGAATATTGTTGTGGTAATTGTAGCACAGAAGCTAAGGTACGGATGTGAGCTTATATTTAAAGCTTTGATAGGCTTGTGTATAAATGAGCATGTGCTGTTATGTTGAGGAGTGTGTATGCTGTTGGTTCTATGCTATTGCTTGCATCTCTCCTGTTGTGTGATATCCTTCAAGCTGTTCTTATGCACACACGCATGACATGTTGTTACGCTCTGTTCATTGCGATCCTGTGCTAGCAGCCTGCTGTGAGAACCTATGAGTTGTTGTCATTCATTGTTGAGCTAACCCATGTTGATAGGATGCGTGTGATTGAGCGGCTAGGTAGCTCCCATTCTCTCACATGTACTATGGCCTTTCTTCTCTAGCTTTTTTCTGGTACTGCGTGTGATTGAGCGGCTGGGTAGCTCTCATTCTCTCTGTTTTGGTGCCCCGTGCTAAGGTTGTAACTAGATTTGGTTTTCTAATGGCTTTGTATGCCAGTACCTGCTGTATTCATAGCTGTTGTGTGCAGCTTTTTGATTTGTTATAAAAATTGTATTTTAAATTGTTTGTTTTCAATTCAGGTTTTCAAGGTTTTTCAGCTGGCCGAGGAGGTCATTCAGCTGCCGATGTCCCCAGAGGTTGAATAGAGTGTCCCAAAAATATATATATATATATATATATATATATATCTTAGCGCTAATCCAATACGCTGTCGTTTCCACTTATCCAAACGCTGTCGTTTTGACTTATTCCAAACGCTGTCGTTTAGCAATATTCAACAAAACACGCTATCACTCAAATACTTGCGTCTAAAACTAATACACCTGCTGAAAAACCCTTGAAGAATTCATCTGCTGATTACAAACCATCGGCTGATTACTAACCATCGACTGATTATACCAACGGCTGATCCAGTACCAGAAACTGATAACCTGTAATAATTCAACCTCTGAAATAATCCCGAATACCAACATCTGATATCTATCAACTGAAATTCTCAACGCAGCATCTGAAAACTTCCACTTAACAACCATCAGCTGAATATCAACCCGTTGACTGAAATATACTTTGTTGTTAATTGCAACGGCTGATTGTCCAGAAGCAACTTGTCTTATTTTATTATCACCAAAACTAATAAATTTATCCTAACATAATTGGTACTACTCATACCAACAAGGTGCATCTTCTTTTCGGGATCTCATCACTTAAAAACTCCAAAGTTAAGCGTGCTTGAATTGAGACAATTTTGGGATGGGTGACCCCGTAGGAAGTTTCTCAGGTGCGTGCGAGTGAGGATAAAACATGCTGGAAAGACCAATGTTGGTACTATGGGGATAGTCGATAATTCTGAGACGTCACAGTTGGTATCAGAGCATGGTTCTGGTTTGGGTTGTGCCTACAGCTGACTGTAAGAAAATCAAGGATTCTCGCCTCGAGGTCTGTAAGTCTTAGTGTTTAACTGCTTTAAATACCGATTTATTTATTGTTATTGGATGCATATTATCTTGAGGTGTTGATGTATTTATGAGAATGAGGTATTTATATTATTATTATGAGATTGGTTATTTATATGACTTTATTGTATTAAGGCGTGTTGAGATTAAGTAGTGAATATTGTTACAACCCCAGATGCCTCTTAGACGCCAAGCTACCCCACCACAGACACCACCACCACCACCCCCTCTGAGCTCTAGTGAGCAGGTCCTGGCGGGACTTGCACAGATTTGCGACAGAATGCCGGTACTTCATAGGCAGCACGGGTGGAGCTACCTTATGAGAAGTTTAGGAAGTTGGGACCCCAAGAGTTCTCGTGCTCCATTGACCTGTTTGTTGCAGAGGAGTGGGTCAGGTCTATGGAGAACATCTTCCGTTACATGAGGCTGGAGGATGCTTCTAGGGTGAGTTGCAATGTATTCCAACTGAACGGGGATGCTGCTCTCTGGTGGGAGGGAGCAGAGAAGACTGTGGATTCAGGAAACTATTCTACGACAAGTACTTTACCCCTGACATACAGGAAAAGCTGAAAATGGAGTTCAGGAACCTCCTACAGGGAGACATGTCCGTCGCGGAGTACGTCAAGAAGTTTGATAGGGGCTTCCACATCTCTCCCCTTATTGCCGACGATCCTGCGGAGAAGTTACAGCACTTCCTTGATGGTCTGAGCTCCATGATCCGCAGGGATGTTTTGATGGCGGACCCCACTGATTATGCCGATGCACTCAAGAGAGCTTTCAGGTCCGAGCAAACACTAAAGGGCATATGCACGGAAGCTCAAAAGAAGAGACCCTTCCAGATGTAGCCTCAGCAACTGACTCAGACCAAGAGGCCGTTTACTGGACCTCAAAGGCAGCAAGGACAGGGTTAGTATAATTTCATTTAAGCAGTTATCCTTCCATGCAAATTTGGTGATGATTGGACTTGTTAGGGACAGCGAGACCGGCGCCGAGACCCACGACTTCTAGGAGACCACAAAATCAGCAGGAGCTGAGACCCGGGCCCTCGATAGTGAAGCCCACATGCCAATCCTACGGATGCCAGCATGCGGGAAAATGCTTAAATGGAGCTGGAGTCTGGTAAAAGTGCAAACAACCGGGAAAATTATCTTTTGAGTGCCCGCAATTGTCACAGCCTGCCACCGGGACAGTGTATGTGATGCAGGATGAAGAGGCTGATCCAGATCCCACACTGCTCACAGTTAACCTTATGCCTACCGCTTTGATTCTTGCGAACGTGAGATTGTAGACCTGTGATATTTTATGAATATAACTTGAGTATGGTCTGTGAATAATATGTTACAATTATATGCATGTGTAATATCTACCAGGTAGAGTAGTGGTATTAGGAGTAGCTACCAGAGCCTTGATCGATTCAGGGGCGACATACTCTTTCATCTTTGAGAAGTTTGTACAACGGATGGATATTGCTCAGGAGAGCCTGACGGAGCATATGTTGGTGAAAATTCCATCTGGAGAGGAGCTACGTATGGCCAACATCGTTAGGAATCTTGAGATGGTGCTATAGGTGTGAGGATTGAGAAATTCGAATTTAGAGTTTGCAGATTTTAGGATTTCGAATTTTTCGATTTCAGATATCTACTGTAGCGAGTAGAGAATACGTCGTCGTTTTGCTATGCATAGTAGCACCTGGCGAGGTTGTTGTTAGCAGATTTGATGACGTAATGTTTTTGTTGCGCGTTTCGGTTGCTGTCGTAAGCATCGCACTGTTGAAGAATCTGTTGATCTAGCGATCAGTAGTGATGACGTAGGCATGGCGTATTGTTTTCTGTCGGCAGTAGTTGCGCTTGTGATGGTTGTTGCTGGCAGCAGGCGCACAAATACAAGAATGATGAGAAGCGACGTCGTTTTAGTATGTGGAAACGCTGCGTTTTGATTATCGCGACTGGGTGACCAGCTGTTGGCAGCAATGCTTCGAACTAATGGCGTGTTGTTTTCTGTCGGCAGTAGTTGCGCTTGTGATGGTTGTTGCTGGCAGCAGGCGCACAAATACAAGAATGATGAGAAGCGACGTCGTTTTAGTATGTGGAAACGCTGCGTTTTGATTATCGTGACTGGGTGACCAGCTGTTGGCAGCAATGCTTACGTAACTATTACGGCGTCGTTTGGATTTGTTGATGCGTCGTCGTTTTGAGTTATTTCGCGAGACCAGTCGCTGATGGTTGTGGAGAGATATCTGTTACCAGAGTTTGGCTTCTTCGCAAGAGATATCTGTTGTCAGCTGGTGAAGTATTGCGACGTCGTTTGAGTTAGTTGCAACGGCTGATTGTTTCTGCTGGTTTTATCGAAAGAAAGAAATGGTAGCTGCTGTAAGATATCCACTGTTCACATCGACTGAATATTTTGCGATCATCAGCTGTTGGATTTGAGGGTTATATATATAGAAGCGTTGATCGACACTTAGAAATATTTTTAGAACCCGATATTTCTTATCTTCTTATCCAAACCCTCGTTAGCTACTGTTCACCATGACTTAAATTCCTTCGATTGTCGCCGTTCTCCGTCGATGATTTGAGAGATTTAGGTGGCGCTGGATTCGTCGTGAGTTGCTCTTTCGATTGCTACCCATTTGAAGCCCTGAATCAACGTTGGAGAAGAAGTGCGAAGTTGTTGTGTCTTCGTACAGAGAAGTTCGTTAGTTCTTCTGCTGGTTTGAGTTTCTGGGTGAGCATTTCTTGTTGTTTCTAGCTTCGGTAGACTTGTAGAACTAGAGCAGGGTTCTGACCGTAGGCTAGGATTTTTAGAAGTTTAGATTTGAACTAGAATTAAGCTGATATGTGAGGCCCTGTGACAGATTTGAGTTCGTAGGAGGTATCTGCTAGGATTTTCGAAATCAGGAAGAAGCTGACTTGCTTCAATTGTGGTACCGTGCCTTGTAATAATCTGTTGAGGTTGATTTTAGCTATTGAAGGTACGAATTGAGCAGATTTAACAGCTTTGAGCGTGGACATGGCTGTGATCGATGTTATGAACTTGATGATCTGATTATGTGAATTTACGTGGCAGCCTGTTGAATTGTTTGAATTATATATGTTGTTTCACGTAATGAATTGTATGCATTGTGCATTGATTATTGAATTGGCATTCATGCATACATATTGAGCCTGACAGATTGATTTATGACCTGATTGAGAGCCACGTTGTGACTGGACAACTGACTTGTTGTGCCTGAAAAGTCCAACGCTATCATCGGAGTGGTGACCGACTGACTTGTCGTGTCTGAAGACCACCGAGCTGTGATGGGCTGACGGGCCCTGAAGATCACGGACCGATGATTTCCACCGACTGACTTGCTGTGCGTGGTATAGAGGCTCGATCGATATGATTTCCAGTCGACTTGCTGGTCTAGCTATCCGATCTTTGATAGCCCTCATGCATTCATAGCATTGATTTATAGCATGTTGCATGTTTAGCTGTTTAGATAGGAGCGGGAGTTCGATAATCTGAGACAAGGAAGCATGCGAGTGGCTGAGTATGCCCGACAGTTTCTTGCGCTTTTGGTCTATGTACCACACCTTTCCAACCAAGAGAGGACGAAGAGGAACAAGTTTTTGAAAGGCTTGAGGCCTGATTTGTACCAGATGGTTTTGTCTGGTTCGCCTGCGACCGATATTGATGCGGTGAACCGAGCTGTGGATATTGAGGAGAGTTTGATGGAGGTTGAGGCTCCGATTCAGCCGATTACTTGACGCACCTATCAGCCTGTTCAGGATGCGTCGCAATCTTTTTATTCTCCTCAGAGGTCGCAGCAGCAGCAGTCAAACCGCCAAAGATTCCGACCTCGAGGGAAACAGTTCAAGAAGAAGGCGGATTCGAGTTCCTCTGGTTCTGTGAGTTCTGGTTCTGGCAGTGGTTCTGGCAGCGGTTCTAGTGGCATGTCGTGCGGACAGTACGGAGGAAGGCATCCAATTTCGCAGTGTCGTGGAGTTCAGGGGGGTCCTGCCGTAACTAGGGACAGCCAGGACACTTCCTGAGAGTGTGTCCTCTGTTGAGGGGTCAGTCTTCGATTCCTTCGTAGCTGGGATCAGCTGGTGGTTCATCTCAGAGACCGCAGTTTCCTGCTCCTACTCAACGATCTGGATTCCAACCCCGTGAGCCTTCTAGATTTGGAGCACCTTCAAGACCTCCGTTTCAGATTCCGCAGCAGGCTCAGGCGAATGCGTTAACTAGAGAGCAGTCTGAGGAGGCGCCTGATATGATGATCGCAGGTACATGCTCTGTTTTCGGTTATCCTATGAGAGTTTTATTTGACAATGGTGCATCACACTCTTTTATTTCTGAATTTTTTGTTTGTGAGAATGGGTTGAGTTCTTCCCCATTGTGTGATGTTGTTTCCGTGTCTATCCCTGCTGGTGTAAATCTGTGGTCCCGTGAAGTGGTGTTGGATTGTGTGCTTCGGTTTGATGAGCACGTTTTAGTGTCCAATCTGATTGTTTTGGGAATGAGAGATTTTGATTGCATCTTGGGGATGGACGTGTTGTCTAGCTATAAGGCTACGGTCGATTGTTTTCATGGTGTGGTGAGATTTCGCCCTGACTCGGGTAAGAAGTGGGAGTTCTACGGTGCTGATTCACGCTCGAAGATTACACTAGTCCGCCATGGAGATGTTTAGCCTGATATCGCTGGATGATTTCCACCGACTGACTTGCTGTGCGTGGTATAGAGGCTCGATCGATATGATTTCCAGTCGACTTGCTGGTCTAGCTATCCGATCTTTGATAGTCCTCATGCATTCATAGCATTGATTTATGGCATGTTGCATGTTTAGCTGTTTAATAGCTCTTCGTACTGAGGCTTGACCTCGTATCTGTTTTCCTGCTTTTGTGTTGTTTGGGTCTGCGTTACCCTTTTGCAGGATCTTCAGGTAACCAAGCTGGACAGAGTGGAGGTTCAGATGGTCGATCCCCATTTCCATGAGTCACAATTATTTTATTTATGTATCTTACCCGGGGGATGCCCCGTGTCTTATGTATTTTTGGGGATCTGTATTTGAATTGATATTTGTGTTACCTGTTTTATACGAGTTTGAGTCAATTCGTATTTTGATTATGAATATTTTGAATGATGTTTTTAAGTTCAGGCCCAATCATATTTCGAAAATTTTTAAGCCCTATTTTTCGCTTCCGTGATTATGTGCTTAATTGTTCTATTATCTTGAGTAATTATCACGGGACCTGACATTTTTGGTATCATAGATTTAACTGGGATAAGCTCGATTTCCTTTGATCACACTCGAGTCTAGGCACGGAGTTTTGATTCGATTTTTGATTGACTCTGTGACTTATGTGATCTTTTATCTGTCTATGTGATATATCTATCTGCTGTGAGATCTTACTTCTAGACTTGTTTAGATGCCACCGAGAAGAGGAAGAGGTAGGACGACTAGAAGTACTGAGGAGTAGTCTAGGGCAGGTAGTGATGATGATGTTCATCAGGTCGAGGATGTTACTAGACAGATAGGCGGGATGGAGTTGGTCTTAGCTAGGTTTCATCGGACGAACCCTCTGACGTTTTCTGCAGCCGAGGGTGGTGCGATGGCTGAGGCTTGGTTAGCTCAGATGGAGGAGTTGTTCGATACTATGGAGTACGCTCCCGAGAAGAGACTGAAGCCGGCGGTGTTGCAGCTGAGAGACAATGCACAGCGTTGGTGGAGAGGTACTTCCCGTATCCTTCGTGATAGTGGGGCTGTCATCACTTGGGAGAGCTTCTGCGAGGCCTTTCGACAGGAGTATACCCCGGAGTCCTTCTATAACAGCCGGGAGCGGGAGTTCGATAATCTGAGACAAGGAAGCATGCGAGTGGCTGAGTATGCCCGACAGTTTCTTGCGCTTTTGGTCTATGTACCACACCTTTCCAACCAAGAGAGGACGAAGAGGAACAAGTTTTTGAAAGGCTTGAGGCCTGATTTGTACCAGATGGTTTTGTCTGGTTCGCCTGCGACCGATATTGATGCGGTGAACCGAGCTGTGGATATTGAGGAGAGTTTGATGGAGGTTGAGGCTCCGATTCAGCCGATTACTTGACGCACCTATCAGCCTGTTCAGGATGCGTCGCAATCTTTTTATTCTCCTCAGAGGTCGCAGCAGCAGCAGTCAAACCGCCAGAGATTCCGACCTCGAGGGAAACAGTTCAAGAAGAAGGCGGATTCGAGTTCCTATGGTTCTGTGAGTTCTGGTTCTGGCAGTGGTTCTGGCAGCGGTTCTAGTGGCATGACATGTGGACAGTGCGGAGGAAGGCATCCAACTTCTCAGTGTCGTGGAGTTCAGGGGTCCTGCCGTAACTGTGGACAGCCAGGACACTTCCTTAGAGTGTGTCCTCTGTTGAGGGGTCAATCTTCGATTCCTTCATAGCAGGGATCAGCTGGTTCATCTCAGAGACCGCAGTTTCCTGCCCCTACCCAGCGATCTGGATTCCAACCCCGTGAGCCTTCTAGATTTGGAGCACCTTCGAGACCTCCGTTTCAGATTCCGCAGCAAGCTCAGGCGAATGTATTGACTAGAGAGCAGGCTGAGGAGGCGCCTGGTATGATGATCGCAGGTACATGCTCTGTTTTCGATTATCCTACGAGAGTTTTATTTGACACTGGTGCATCACACTCCTTTATTTCTGAGATGTTTGTGTGTGAGCATGGGTTGAGTTCTTCCCCATTGTGTGATGTTGTTTCCG
>KQ996495.1:2084-12336 GCA_001598015.1 Dorcoceras hygrometricum | reverse complement strand
AGCAGTTGCATTCCATCGTTGTATTCAGTAGTTGCACTGTTCATATTCAGCAGTCGCATTCCATTGTTGTATTCAGCAGTTGCACTGTTCATATTCAGCAGTTGCATTCCATCGTTGTATTCAGTAGTTGTACTGTTCATAATCGGCAGTTGGTTGTTAGCATTTGCGTTGACCAACCTAATTTTGTTGACATCTGGTTGTTGTGCAAACGACATTGTTTTAGTTAGTATATACGTTCCAAAGTCACGACTGATTTTATTTACGTTAGCGAATTTCTTTACGACCGATTCTTGCGCTAACGACATCGTTTCATTTAAAATGCCTATTCCAATGTTAGCGAAAGTCCTTGCAGCTGTTTTTACGATATTCATGAATAGTAAAGATCTGTTGTTTTCAAGTACTATTCCGCTTTATTGTGTCTGATTTCATTTCAGCGATACATTTCCGAAAGCTGAATTCGATTCTCAGTAAAGTTTTAAAATGGGAAAGCGAGAGTTTTAAACGATGGAACCCGATGATGTTTAAAGAGATTTCAAAGAAAGAAAGGATGTTAAAGGAACAAAAGTTTATTTTAAGATTTATGGCATAGATAACAGACGGTTAAAACGGAGGGGTGAGCAGCTGTTTAAATGTCATTGCCCTCTCATATAGAGAAGGGTGAGCAGTCGTCCAGATGTCGGTTGCCCCTTCACAACAAAGCCAAAGGCTAAGGCTGATATCAGTAGTCACTTGATCAGGTGCAAAACGGACCTAAGGAGAGTTTCTAAGCCATAAATCTAAAGAAAATGATATTGATGATGATGAGATCTGGGCTATTAGAAATGTTTACGAAAGAATGATTTATGATGTTCCTTTAAATCAAGTTATGTATGTTCAGATGTCTGCCTGCGTTAAATGAATTTGTTATCACTCAGGTTTTGCTTGCTGAGCCCCTAGGCTCATTAGCTTTTAAAATGGTGCAGGTTCGACAGCTGAGGAGCGAACGGGAGGTGAAACTTGAATCAACTGCTGGGTGGTGTGTGTTTGTCAATGGCCAGCATTTTTCGTGTCAAGTCTGATGTTATTTTATCTTTTGTAAAGACTGTATTAAATCAGTTGCAACAGTAGTAGTTCATATAGAATATCAGCTGTTGTACACCGCAATTGCAATATATATAATAGAATTTGTTTTCCGCAAATGTTTGTCAGTAGTTGGCGCGCAAGTGTATATGTGTTTGTCAGCTTTGTTGTTAGTGTTTCAATTTCTTTTTAAGTTATAAGAAATACAGCTTATAACCAATTGTCTTTTAGCCCTTCTTTTCATTTGAAAAATTTATTTCACCCCAATTCATGATTCCCGTGGGTTCGGGCCTTACAGAATCGGTCATCTAGGACAATGAGTCAGCTGGCAAATAAGGTGAGCCTCTATACCACGCACAACCAATCATCCGGTAGAAATCATCGGTACGTGATAATCAGGTTTGGCCACTCAATTACCCATCACATCTGGGTGGTAATCAGACACGACGACTCATTCGGTCACCACTCCAATGATGCATTGTGCTTTTCAGGCGCGACACGTTTGCCGACCGGTCATAATGTGGCTCAATTCGGTAATCAATCAAATCTCGGGCTCAAGATGTATGCATGAATGTCATTATATGATTTAAGCATGCATAATTCACGTAAACAGAACAATTAAATCATACAGTGAGCCAAATCTGTTCACGTAAATCAAAGAATTCACAGAGCACAATTCATGCCTCAAAATACTAACACGCTTTTGTCCAAAGCTGTTAACAGAAGCTCAATTCGTACCTCAAATCTCATATTCTACCTCAATAGATCTCACCAGGGCAAGACGACCTCAGCCTGCTCAAGTCTGCTTCCTCACTGGTCTCAAAAACCACACAGGACTGCCTGGGAGCTCAAATCCAGAAGCTCAGAAGAACTGAAGAACTCTCGGGTTCACTGTAGCGAAATTCTTCGAATACTGTAATTCCTTCGCGCTCCTCCTACACGCGGATCTACAACTCCAGACTGGTATCAATCGAAAGAGCTAAGCAAGGCGAACCCAGCGTCGGACAACGGCGGAAATCGACGATAATCAAATGGAGAAGGGTTCGATGAACAGTAACTTTCGAGGGTTAGCGAAAGAGAAGACAGGGAATATCGGGGTCGAAAAATACGCTAAGTATTGGGCAAAACTTGTATTTAAATCCCTGGGTCCAATCGCTACAGTGGAAATCAACACCAACATATTCAGATCTCAGCATCAGATCCTAGCGCTATCAGGTCCTAGCGCCAATGCACAAGTCCTCGAATTTGTTTCCAGTGCTAACTCAAATCTGAATTCTCAACTCTACGCGCACAACTGAACAAAACGGCGTCGCACTGCCTCACATCTGAAGCAGATCCTAGCGCTCATATCTGCTCATGCTCACTCGGATCTGAATAATGCTAATAACATCGGTCAACCAAGAAACATTGACTAACGCGTGTCCTCTCCTCGTTGACTCTCGCATCCGTGCGTACCCGCTAATAGATTCCTCTCGCTAGCTTCACATCTGAATACTCACATATGTTCCTTTCGATCTGAGACTCCAGGATATCTCGAATCTGAATTCTTCCAGAATTCATCTCCCGATAGAAAAACAAAATAAATCAACTCCAAATTCAACCTAAATTTCACCCGATAGGAACTAGCGACTCAAAGCTGAACAGCTCTTTGTCAAATCTGAAAAATCACCAACCAGATTTGACCAAAATTTCTCAAATCTGAAATTCGATAATCACGCCTGCCGTGACTAATCCTTAACCAAATCCTATTAATCACTAATTATCGAATCTCAATCCTTACATTTTCCACACCTTAAGAGATTTCGTCCTCAAAATCAAAGGCAATCACTGGGCCGAATTCAACAAAACACTAGAACTAACCAATGCAAACACTAAACAACAAGCCAGAAAATTACCTGGTATGCTTATATCGAAGCTCAAACAGATGAGACGACTCTTGTAAGGCCCCGTGCTAATCCACAAAGATTTACAACACAATTAAGCACATAATCGCGGAAGCATAAAAATAGGGCTTAAAAATTTTTGAAGTATTGGGCCTGAACAATAAAAATCATCATTCAAAATATTCATACTCAAAATAGGATTTAAATCCTAATCCAATCAACAACAGGTAACCAAATAAACTCAAATAACAGATCCCCAAAATACATAGAAACCCAGGGCATCCCCTGGTTCAATACATAATACAATACACTGGGACTCAACCAAGCGGGGATCTACTAGCTGAAGCTCCACTCTGCCCAGCCAGATTACCAGCAACTCCTGCATTGGGCAACACAGACCCAAGAACACGACAATAGGAAAAGAAATACGAGGTCAAACCTCAGTACGAAGAGCACTAAGACAACAACTCATAAACATGAAGTAATTCAAAACATGAATGCATGAGTAATTCAAAACATGAATGCTTGAGGGCTGTCAAAGAATCGGTCATCTAGGCCAACGAGTCAGCTGGCAAATCAAAGGAGAGCCTCTATACCACGCACAGCCAATCAGCCGGTGGAAATCATCGGTTCGTGATATTCAAGGCTGGCCACTCAATTACCCATCACAGCACGATGGTATTCAGACACGACGACTCAGTCGGTCACCACTCCGATGATAGCGTTGGACCTTTCAGGTACGACACATCTGTCTGCCGATCACAACGTGGCTCTTTCTCGGGTTCTCAATCAATCATCAGGCTCAATATGTATGCATGTATGCCATGAAATTCAAATCTGATTTCAACATGCACAATTTACGTAAAACATAATATATAATTCAAGCAATGAGCCAAACCTGTTCACGTAAAACACAGAATAAACAGAACACCATTCATGCTCCAAAATACTACACGCTTATGCCAAAGATGTAATCAGAAGCTCAATTCGTACCTCAGATCTCAGTTTCTACCTCAACAGATCTCACCAGGGCACGGCAACCTCGACCTGCTCAAATCTGCTTCCTCGCTGGTCTTGACAAACACAGTAGAAACTTCCTGGGAGCTCAAATCCAGAAGCTCAAAGTAGCTAAAGAACTCTCGGGTCAGCTATCGCAGAAATTCACGAACACTGAAATTCCTTCGTGCTCCTCCTACACGTCGAATCAGGTCGCCTAACTGGTAACAATCGAAAGGGCTAAGGGAGACGAGTTCAGCGCCACCCACCTTGCTCCAAACTACGACGGAAATCGACGGTAAATCGAAGAAATAGTGTTCGATGAAAAGTAACTATCGAGGGTTTCACTGGGGAAGACGATAAGAAATGTCGGGTTTGAAATACGCTAAGTGCTAATAAGCTCTTGCATTAAATCCTCGAGTCAAAGCCTATGGAAGTCAACACCGACATGAACAGATCTCTACATCAGATCTTAGCACTAAGACACAATTCCTCAAATCTTATCCCAGCGTTAACTCAAATCTGAGTTCTCAATGCTAACGCTAAAACAAGCGTAACTAATCAAAATGACGACGTACCAAAGTTCCCGTTCGCACAAGCAAAACGACGTCGCACTGTCTCACGTATGAAACAGATCTCAGCACTCACTGCTGGTCATGCTCAACCAGATCTCTCATCAAATTCTAGCACTATCACCAGCTGTGAACCCAGAAACGTTGACTAACACGTGGCATCTCTGCGCTAACTCTCACATCTACGTTCGCTTGCCAAATAGCACTGTTGACCCGCGTTGACATCTGGTCATGCTCGTGAACAGATTTCACCCGCTAGCGAGACATGTGAAATTGCGAAACGATGACACATCACCCCTCGCGCCAAGCTCGACTACTCATATCTCATCCGATAGAAACCAGCGACTCAAAGCTGAACTGTTCTATGTCAAATTTGAAAATCACCAACTAGATTCGACAAAATTCTCAAATCTGACATTCGAAAATCGGCAACTCTCGTGACTAATCCCAAAACAAATCTGATTACTAGATTAATCACTAATTGTCGAATCTTAATCCTCACATTCTCCTAATCTTAAGAGATTTCATCCTCGAAATCAAAGGCAAACGCAGAAAAAAATCAACAAAACATCAAAACTAACCAACTCAACTCCACTGTCAAAGCTCAAACAGATGAGGCCACTCTTGTCTCATCTTCTCTTCTACCTCCCAGGTAGATTCTTCTCGGCCATGCTTACTCCATTGGACCATCACTAACGGTATAATCTTATTCCTCAACTGTTTCTCCTTCCTGTCTATAATCTGCACTGGATATTCCACATAACTCAAGACAGAATCTAGATCAACCTCATCAGTCCTCAAACACATGGGATGGATCTGGCTCATATTTTCTCAACATTGACACATGAAAAATATCATCTATCGCTGCTAACTCATCAGGCAGCTGCAATATATAAGCCAACTGTCCAATCCTTTCAACAATCTCAAATGGACCAACGAATCTAGGAGCTAAATTGCCCTTGAATCTGAACCTCATTACGCTCTTGAAAGGAGAAATCATAAGGAACACTCGATCACCAACTTCAAATTCCATGGGTCGGCGTCTTCTGTTAGCATAGCTAGTGAAGCGGTCCTGTGCAGCTTTCATTCTACTTCAAATCAAAGAAATCTGATCTCTCATATGCTGCACAAAATCAAGGGTTAAAAGCTGTTTTTTCACCAACTTATTCCCAACAGATTGGAGATCTACACTTGCGACCATACAATTCTTCGAATGGTGCCATCCCAATAGTCACTTGGTAGCTGTTGTTATAAGAAAACTCAACTAGGGATAGAGAATCCTGCCAGCCACCACCGAAATCCATCACAACTGCTCCCAACATATCTTCTAAAGTCTGAATGGTCCTCTCAGATTGGCCATCTGTGTGGGGGTGATAAGCTGTACTCATAGCCAATCTCGAACCCATCGCTGCTTGCAAACTCTTCCAAAATCGAGATGTGAATCGTGGATCTCTATCGGACACTATCGATACCGGCACTCCATGCAATCTAACCACATGGTCGATGTATAGTCTCGTCATTTTCTTCATCGAGCACCTCACATCATAGGGAATGAAATGGGCTGACTTCGAAAGTATATCAATCACCATCCAAATTGCATCGCATCCCCTACTCGATCGAGGTAAATGAGTCACAAAGTCCATGGCAATGTGCTCCCAATTCCACTGAGGCACTTCTAAACTTTGCAACAATCCACCAGGTCTCATCCTTTCGGACTTGACCTGTTGACAGTTCAAACATCTAGCAACAAAACAAGAAATGTCGCTCTTCATGCCTTCCCACCAGTAGTGACTTCAAAACATGGTACATATTTCTCTCGCCCGGATGCACACTATAACGACTGCAATGGGATTCATTCAGAATAGTATCTTTTAAATCAATCAGGTTCGGAACTACTAACCTTCCTCAAAATCTAAAACACCCATCAGAAGCAACATAAAAATCATCAGACTGACCATTCAGGGCTTTAATCTTCAACTCATGAACATAAGGATAGTCCTCTGTGCCTCTCTGATGTTCATCACAATCTGTGGTTCAACCTAAATAGAAGAAACTATGAAATACTGATCACCTGGTTGGAACCGCCAACCAGAAGTACCCAACTGCTCGTGGAATCTCGAGATACTCAAAGATGTTAGCATCGCAGGCTGGGCTTTCCTACTCAAAGCATCGGATACTAAGTTTGTAACGCCCCGAAATCCGTAGGACTACATATATGCATCTTGATTATTTTCATAAGTTAATTGGCATTGAAATGCTATGCATTGATTGATTTCAGTGATTTTAGAAAATAAATGTGATGCAGCTGCTTTCAGCGGATGACTCCAAGGGTGATGCACGAGCAGATTTGAAATCGAGTGAAAATATCTTTAAGGAGGACAAATGATTTATTTTTAAAAGGGTTTGGTGTTTTACAAATTTAAAATGAGGTGAAGGGAGTTTTACGAAATTTTATACCTTTTAAACGAAGTGTCATGCTTGATTTCACAAATAGCTTGCCACTAATCCCTTCAATATTTAAACTTGTTGGAAAGCAAGATCTTTATCATTTGCAAAGAAAATCTTTAGTGTTCTTCAAAATACTTTCCAGAGGAGTTCGTGCATTGCTCAAGGAGAAGATTCTGCCGGAATCGACTGTGGTTGCAAAGCTGTGTTAAGGCAAGTAAAAGTTGATCCTTTGCTACACCATTTGAAGCATATATTGATGTTTTTATGGATATGATTGCCTGTATGTTATAGTATGTTTTATGTTTAAAATGATTTACGCATGAAAGAAGGAAGAAAACGGGTTCAAAAGGTATGTTTTTATGCTTCCAAGATTTCCAGAAAGTTTATGAAGTTTTAAAGTATTGAGGATTCGAGTTTGATCCAAGAATGAATGTTCTTCTTTTCAGTGGTTTGTAATATCAGAATTTGATGCTGTGTAATCGGATGTTGCTAGTTGAATCAGTATAAAGTCTGGTTTGATAGGCAACGATCGCTAGCACAGTCGTCGTTTTGATGTTGCAACACCAAGTCATATTCGTAGTTGCATTCTATCGTTATATTCAGCAGTTGCATTCTATCGTTGTATTCTGTAGTTGCACTGTTCATATTCAGCAGTTGGATTCCATCGTTGTATTCAGCAGTTGCACTGTTCATATTCAGCAGTTGCATTCCATCGTTGTATTCAGTAGTTGTACTGTCCATAATCAGCAGTTGGTTGTTAGCATTTGCGTTGACCAACCTAATTTTGTTGACATCTGGTTGTTGTGCAAACGACATCGTTTTAGTTAGTATATTCATTCCAAAGTCACGATTGGTTTCATTTAAGTTAGAGATTTTCCTTATGACTGATTCTTTCGCTAACGACGTCGTTTCATTCAATATGTTTGTTTCAATAGTAGCGATACCCATGAACAGTAGAAATATGGTTATTTCCATGTACTGTTCAACTTTGTTGCGTCTGATTTCATTTCAACGATATGTTTTCAAAAGTCGAATTCGATACTCAGTAAAGTTTTTAAAATGGGAAGCGAGAGTTTTAAACGATGGAACCCGATGATGTTTAAAAAGATTTCAAAGAAAGAAAGGATGTTAAAGGAACAAAAGTTTATTTTAAGATTT
The DNA here is from genome assembly GCA_001598015.1 of Dorcoceras hygrometricum. Taxonomy (NCBI): domain Eukaryota; kingdom Viridiplantae; phylum Streptophyta; class Magnoliopsida; order Lamiales; family Gesneriaceae; genus Dorcoceras; species Dorcoceras hygrometricum. The sequence goes on along the minus strand of KQ996495.1, from coordinate 4,220 downwards.
ATGACATAGATAACAAACGGTCAAAACAGAGGGGTGAGCAGCTGTTTAAATGTCAGTTGCCCTCTCATATATAGAAGGGCGAGCAGTCGTCCAGATGTCGGTTGCCCCTTCGCAACGAAGCCAAAGGCTAAGGATGATATCAGTAGTCACTTGATCAGGTGCAACACGGACCTAAGGAGAGCTTCTAAGCCATAAATCTAAAGAAGATATTGATGATGATGAGATCTGGGCTCCAAGTTTATGAAAGAAAGAAATGTTTACGAAAGAATGATTTATGATGTTCCTTTAACTCAAGTTATGTATGTTCAGATGTCTTCCTGCGTTAAATGAATTTGTTATCACTCAGGATTTGCTTTCTGAGCCCCTAGGCTCATTAGCTTTTAAAATGATGCAGGTTCGACAGCTGAGGAGCGAACGGGAGGTGAAAATTGAATCAGCTGCTGGGTGGTGTGTGTTTGTCAATGGCCAGCGTTTTTAGTGACGCCCCGAATTGGCACCATAAATAAAACTAGCCTGCATTACAAATTCAAGGTATAAAATGCGAAATCGCGATATTACAACTACTGAACTCTAACTGAATTCATCTTTGTTGTAACAGATCTCAATACAGTTTTGACTAAGATCAAAGACAACAAAAGTAGCAAAATACAAAATGAACATCGCGGAAACGCAGGCCTTCGATAAACACTAGCACGTCGCTGCTGATTCAAACTCCACCTCCCACCTGCTCCGGCGCCGACTCACCTGCACCAAGAAAGCTAGTGAGCCTAGGGGCTCAGCAAGCAAACTGAAAGTAACAAGCACAATATGCAGATGATATAACATAAGGCATCGTTCATTGCATCTATTGTTCTGGAAGTAAATTCAAATTCCAGCGTTTTCGCTTTCGTTAAACTTATGGCTCAGAAGCTCTACTTAGGTCCCATTGCACTCGATCGAATGTCTACTGATATCAGTTTCAATATGGTGAAATCTCACCCAATATGAAGGGGCAACTGACCCTCTCGTCTGCTGCTCACCCTTCCCATATGAGCCGTCTGTTTAAGCCATAAATTCATAAATTTAAACTTTCTTCTTTAAAACACATACTGGGCAAACTGAAATCTTAGCATCGGGGTTCACTTCATTTTTAAAACTCAGGCTTCTTTCAAAAATCGTTTTACTGAGCATCCAGCAGAGACATGAAAAATCAGCAGTTGGGATAAATTCAGCTGTTGGCAAGAATCCAGCTGATGTGAACAGTAGATCAGTTGATGGGTATATATTTATATCGGTAGTCAACACAATTAATTTGTTCAACGGAGTAACAGTAGATCAACCAGTCGTTGGTTCAAGAACAACCAGTCGTTGGGTAGGGCGATCAGCAGGTGAAAGAAAAACTAGACGATGGATATAAATCAGCAGTGAAGTACTTAAGGGAGAAGTAACCAGTCGTAGCCTAGCAACCAGTCGCAACATCGCATCCAGTCACAACATAGCAACCAGTCGCAACATAGCAACCAGTCGCAACTGCTGGATTAAAATAACGAAACACGACTGCTGGTTTCTTAAAAAAGGAAGGCACCTGCTGGTGAACAGTGCATCGACTGAATTTTAACTGGGAAATGCATCTGCTGATTTCTCGTAAAGAAGAGTACCTGCTGGTTTCTAACAAAGAATGGTACCTGCTGGTTTCTAACAAAGAATGGTACCTGCAGGTTTCTAACAAAGAATGGTACCTGCTGGTTTTAGCAAACGAAATGCACCTGCTGGTGTTTTGATAACACTGGTAATATCGAAACATTGATCATGCTATCAGCAGTCGCCTATCAAACCAGACTTTTTACTGATTCTTCTAGCAACTACCGATTACACCATCATAAAATCCCGATATTGCAGCAAAAGGAAGAACATCATAATCTCTACGAGTTGAAAAATCTGGGATGCTCAGCGTTTTAAAATCAACCTCAACCTCGTAAAATACATTTGAGTTCCAAACATAATCCACTGTGACCCCGAACGCTAAACATACGCTATAATATCAACCAAAACATGAGCAAAGGCTGATAATAAACAGAGCTTAAGCAAAAATCCCGAAATGAAATGAGAACAATACGTAAGCTTTCATGGTGTAGCAAGAATCAAATTTACTTGCCT